>PVLD010023257.1:0-27754 GCA_004027595.1 Dinomys branickii | reverse complement strand
GAGCCTCGGCGGCCTGCGCAATCACCTCCTGTTCCTGACAGCAATGGGACGAGTCCACAGGCTTTAAGACTCACCCCAGACTACTGATGCGAGCAACAAGAGTGTCTCCATACTGCTTGCATATATGAACGTTATATGAACCCATGGTGACCGGGTGGGCAGCGGAGAGAGAACCTCCCGGAGGAATGCCACTCAGACACGGCAATGTAGCAACATGTGAAGGACAGAGGGGAGGGAGGTGGATATCCTGAACTCGGAAGGGATCTGAGATAGGAAGTGAAACCCTCGGAAAGTCTAAGCAGAGCCTCCTCTGGAGGAGGGGATCGCAGATCTGACATGGCGCAGTTGGAGGGAGACAAGATAGGGAGGAGGTTGCCGCTCCAAGCACACCCCTGGCCCACGCCCTCATTTCGGCATTCGTAGCTTCAGCTTCGGAGACCCATTGCCCAGCTGCAAGGGGTGGGGAACGGTAATGCTGGAGCCACAAGGTCTGGACCCGCCCCCACCCATAGCACGAGGACAGGGTGGAGCCGGGCGTTCCGCTGTGAGCATATGTGCTTTCCCACCTCAACCATGGCAGTTTGTATACACCCCTGTATGTTATAGTATAGTCTGAAGCAGCTATATCTCTTCCCAAGGTGAGAGCCCAAGGATATAGATAAACCCAGGAGTACAGTTGTTATCCCAGGGAAGATAACTGATTGAGTGGTAGGGCAACAGAGATGAGGGAGGAGAAAAAACGAACTGATCAAAAGGGCCATCATCTGTGTAACCTGAGTAACAAAGGTGAAGGTAACATTATGTAGGACAGCATCCAGAGCTAATTCCCTTCTATGTTCTCTATAATTCTGTATTTCCTCAGTCGTTTTAGTACTAGCAGAAATGAAGATAACTTTATATTATACAGCATCCAGTGCAAATTCCCTACTATCTTATCTATAATTTGGTATTTCCTTTAATGTTTTTGTGTTAACTAATGTGAAGATAAGTATGTAATACAACGTCCAGTTCTAATTCCCTACTATACTCTGTATAACTTTGTATTTTCTGTATTGTTTATGGCTTTTCTGGTTCATATGTCTCCATTCTTTTGTCTTTAAAATAAAATAAAAATAAAATAAAATAAAATAAAAAAGACAAAGAATAAAAGAAAAAAAAGGGATAAATGGGGCAGTTATTTTAAATTGTATATATTTAATATAAAAATATTCATTTTGTGTGTGTCTTTCTGTGGGTTTTCTTATTATTAGAGTTTTGATTGTGAGCTCATATTCTATAATTAATATATTAATATAATTAGTATTTAGTAATGACTGCAGTTCACCTTCTAATATTTTCATGTGGAACACACAAGTCTCACAACAGTTTAATTCCCCACCCCAACTTGTTATGCCTTTATCTTCACACACTACATTTTTTTCTTCTCTCATACTAAAACATGATTGTATGTTTACTCTCTAACCTTTTTCATTTCTTGTTGCTGACCCATTGTACAGTCTTAAAAAATTTTCTTTTATTCTGATATTTTAGAAAACATTACTTATACTGTGGATCTCTGGATACGTATTCCCTTAGAATTTAGTCATTCTGAATGTGTTTCTGTCTTCATTTGAAGGCAGTTTTTCCTGGATTTAAAAAAAAAAAAGTTGGACAGGGTCTTGTTTTGTTCCCAGGGTGGCCTTGAACTCCTCCCTCAAGTGGTCCTCCATGTCGTTTTTATATTCGATGTGTATTACACCATTGCTTAATTGCCTGTTAGGACTTACAGTGTTTCTGTTTAGCTGTCATTTGTGGCTTTTTCCTCCTTTTTGGGGGATGTGTTCTTTATATTTGGTTTTCAGAATATTTAATTTTACTATTCTAGTTAATTCTGTTTTCTGTTTAGCTGCTCAGAGTTTGATGGGATTTTTCAACCTATGCATTGATCTCCCTTAGCAGTTTTTGAAAGTTGTGTGCCATTACCTGTCCAGACACTTCTTTTCCCTCGATGTCTCTGTCTTCCTTTTCAGAGACTTCAACTGTACATGGTTGGGTAGCTTTTTTCCTTTTCTGTTGTTTGTGTGTGTGTGTGTGTGTGTGTGTGTGTGTGTGTGTGTTCTTATAAGTCTTTTTTTCTCCATCTGTCAATCTAAGGTCATTGAATTTTTTGTTAACAATTTCAGTCTGCTTTTGAATCTAATGACTTCAGTATTTCTAATGTCACATTTTTTCTTTTCTGACATTTTGATTTTTAAATGCTGTTTCTGTTTCTTCATATGCTTTCTCTAAATCCTTTTGTATTTTGAATGTACTGACTTTAGAGTACATGGGTGATAATTCCAGTATCTTTTCCTTGTTACTTTTTTGTTTATTTGGTTATTTCCTCTGTAATCACAAATTCTTGATGACGTATTGTTTGCTTTTTTGTGTGCCGTGCACTCGTTTTGGCTGTGTGCTGGAAATGCTGTCTGTAGTGGTAGGAGTCAGTATTGTTTGCAGGGAAGCCGTGCCCCTTCTTGTGTTAGGTTCCTGAAGTCAGAGTGAAGCACTCTCATTTGTGTGTTAGCTAGAACTGAAGTTCGTTCAGCCTTAGTATGATTTAGTCCTTTTGGTTCTCAGATGTTTTGAGGGATGCCTTGGGACTGTTGTCTGACTACTCTGCATGCTCTGGAGATGTACCTACTTTTCATAGTTGAGTTGGCAACTTTTAGCATCATGGAAGCTGGCTCAGTGCCTTTCGGTGTGGCAGTCTGGATTTATGGTTCTCAGAGAGCTTCCCTTCCTTTTTAGTTCCATTTCTTGCTTTTTTCTACTTCATGAAAATTATTAACCAAAGATCCACAAGATGCACATTTTGTGTTCTCTGTCACACAGCTACAGAGACATTTGCTGGCAGTGTTGTCTTTGTTGTTTAGAACTGCAGTCAGCCTTTTACACATTTACCTACTTTTCCTCTTGTACTTTAGTGTGTGCTCAAGGAAATGCTCTACATGTATTAGTGCATTTAGGGAAGGGTTTTCCCCTCCTTTAAGTTAAGGTACGTGAGGCACAGAGGTTGTCACCAGGCCAAGGTCTCACACTAATAGGTGGCGGAACTATGATTTGTACCCAGCCTGTGCTCGGTGTTTGAAGGCGGTAATGTGCTGTGGCTCTCCACCCTTACTGTTCTCTCTCTCAGTCAGACTTGATTCATTTAGCCTGAGCTTAGATGACATAGAGCAACTAAAATGTTGCTTTTGTTTGAAATGGTATCGTCATTTAGAAGAAGGACGTGTACATAAATTTAATGATCTGGTATTAACGAGAAGTTTTATTAGCTAGACTGAAACAGACAGTACCATGAACTGTTATGTACGGCTTGGCAGCACAGTTTGAGTTTATGCTTTACAGAGGAATTCTTGGTTATTTATGGAAATGAAATGGGGTCTTGACTGTTCCCTTTATCATTATCTTCTTGATGGTTTGGCTGAGTAAATGTAGTCTTTCCCCCTTCTCAGCTCTCAGCTTTGCAGAGTGGGCACTGTTCTTGTTCATTTTTACCTTTTACTTTGGTATTTTATGTCTAGCCTTATGCCAAGAGGCAGGGGATGCTAGAACTAAAAGTGTGGGATTTGAATTAGGCAGACCTACTTGAACCTCGGTTGCTTATCTTGTTGATTGGATCAGATATTAAAAGGTTAGACATATGGGTCTATCAGACCTCTCCCTATTTTTATATATGGTCATGTTGTTGGAAAACAGCCATACCTGTTGGTTCATGCACTGTATTCATTTACACAGTAGTTTCTATAACTCTGTAGTTACTCAAAGCCTAAACTAGTAAATATTTAGCATCAACAGAAAAAGTCTGATCCCTTTTGGGTTGGATGATCTCAGCAAATTCCTTAACCTCATGGACTTTATTTGCTTACCTATGATATTAAATATTAATTATTTAATAAGTTTGTGTAAAGGAAATGAACTAAAGTATATGGAATTTTTGGCATAATACCCGTTCGAGGTATTATTAGACCTTTAATACTCGCTCTTTTTCTGGCCTTTGTCATTGATGGTTACTTAATGGGTCAGTGTCCTACAGGACCCTGCCCGTTTTTCTCATTCAGTACGGTCACTGAAAGACCTGAAGGTGAGTGAGTCTGACACAGTTACGTTGCCCTGTTGGTGTAGTAGCTTCACACACTATCAACACTGTAGCGATTTTTGAGAAAACTGATGTTCAAGGGGGGCTAACCTTATTAAGCTTTAAGAGCTACTAATTCTGTTCCCTGACAATAAAGTGCTGTTTGTAAAAATGAGAGAAATGCTAAAAATTGCCGTATCTGATTTTGCCTTCTACTAAACTTTGAACATAGGCACTTACTAAAACTACTAAGTGCATACTTTTTTTTTTTTTTCAAATCAACTAGGTTGGTTCTGTGAGGGAAAATGTGTCAAACAAATGCTGTGCTTTGACATGTCTGTTATTCTTCCCTACTTACTTTTTCAAAGTGGAATTAAACAACACATGGTGTTGCATAAATAACTTAGGAATATACTTGACCATGAATACTTTAGTTCTTTACTAAGAGTTCCTTTCTCAAGCAAGTCATGGCAGAAATAACTCCAGGTCAAATCACTGAAGTCTGTGCTGTCCTTTCCTTAGAAAGCCTCATGGTGTGAATATGGTCTTTTTAAGTTTTTAATCCTTTGGGTAATTGTTAAGGTTTTTTCTTCTCCTATATTTTGCCTTGTTTTCCTGTTTATTTAAGGGATTCATGCTTAGGGTGTACTCTGGCTTGAGGATCACATCTCACAGCGTGCGCTGCTCTCACAGTTTGGTGAGGACAGCTTATGGAATTCAGCAGTTGTGAGGGTAACGAGATGATAAAAGGACAGCGTCTGTGAAATGTGCAGCGGGACTGCGAAGAGAAATGACTGAACCAGGGCTGGAGGAGCTTGGCTGAGGGAGTAACGATGAGGTGGCGCAGTCAGGACTGTTTTCAGAGTAATGACAAAGACTGGAGAACATTGGTGCCGGCCGGGGGAGCCGCGGGGAAGGCCCCCGGGCAAGGCCCCCGGGCAGGCTGTCCTTGGAGAGCTGTGCGCCTTGAGGGTGGACACGGCCGAGCCCGGGGAGTGTGCCCCTGGCGCCATGGTCAGTGCTGCAAGCGCTAAGAACCTCTCTGTACATTCTAACAGCTCACATTCTGTGAAGGGCGCCAGGGATATCAGAGGAGGGGGCAGCAGTGAGGGTGGAGAAAGCAGGGCTGGTTTGCACTTGGGGTTGACGGTTGACTGGATCTGGGGTGGAAGGAAAAATGTGTCTCTCAGCTCGGGCTAGAGTGGGTGATTTGTGCCACTGATGGGACATGGGGTGCGGGTTGTGTGATAAGGATGAGAGTCTAGTTCTGCACGTATGTTTGAGGCACACGTGGCACAGACACCTCCGAAGTTCAATATGTGACCTTCAGAGACTGACTGGGGTCATAATGGTTCAGATGCCCTCAGGGCTGTGTGGAGAGGGATTTGATAAGCTCATTACAGAAATTCCAGCATTCTGGTAGCAAATGAAAAACCTGTTACAGGAAGCTGAGCGTCAGTTAGAGACAGAGAAGGACAGTGAGATGGTTAAGGGTCCTGGAAACCACAGGGGATAGTGTATTCAGGAAAGACTAATAGTGTTGAGTGCTGCTAAGAGTCAGGTGACCTAAAGGCTTGGAACTGTCCATTATACTATATTTTGTGATGAGAGGGCACTGGTCATTATAGAAAGAATTAAATTTTGTATATAGCTAGGGGTCTTCACAACTTCACTTAAACTGTTAATCTATGTTTTCTATTCTAGTTAAATTTTTTTCTTACTGCAAGATGCTCGAGAATACATGATCATTTCCTAATTTTAATCAGACACTTGTAAGCAGTCCCCACGTTCCTTTGCCATGTGTAACCCTCCTAACTTGTCCTATGTGTTAGTCCCTTTCTCGTAAGAGATACTGACAGTCACAGTTAGGAGGAGAGGTTTATTTTGGCTCACAGCCTTTGAGGATTCTGCTGACGCCCAGGTAGAAATGGCGTGCGGAAAGGGCATAGCGGGAGAAAGTGCCTGATATCAGGGCAGCCAGGAAGCAGAGTGGGGAGGAGCTGGGAGCAAGGACGTGCTCTGCTGGGTCACAGTTGCGTGACCAGCTCTGCTGGCCGCGCCCGCTTCCTCAGCACGTCCCTCTGTGAGCTCACCAGTGGATGGTAGGAGGCCTGCAGTCATGTTCCAGGCACATGGGATTTCAGGGCACGTTAGATCTGCACCATAACATCCCTTTAGGCTTCTTCTCGCTGCTCTTTTATTGATCAGACGTTGGATCTCTTCTTGTTCTAGCTCCCTGCAGTCCACCTCTGCTGTGTTTGCGGCCAAGACCGACCTCTTCATATAAACAGCAAAAGCCTTGACTTCCAAGTTCTTTTGGTCATTTTTGTTCTCTATTTTCCTGTGTAGAAAATGTGTCAAATCACTAGGAACACTTAAAATTGAGAACATTTTATGAAGTGAATTACTAGATTTTTCACTTTCAATATTTGAATTGTGAAATTTTGCTTTCTTGGTATGTTTCATCAACCATTAACTTCAAAGACCTCCAGAACAGGCACTGTGGTATGGGTAGAGAAAATCCTCTGTCAGATATGTTTCTTTGAGCTGGGTTTATACTGGGTTCAAATGAATATGCAAACTGGCACCTTTTGCCAGTTTGAATCTTTAATAGTCACTCAGAGATTCAAACAAATTTTCTGAGACTTTCTAGACATAAAGTCATTGAACATTTTTGGTTGTTTGCAATTTTTGTTATCTAAGAAGAACTATACTGATAAGTGGTTCTTCCTAGTTTTTTTGTTTGTTTGTTTTACTTTGAGATAATAGAACTATTAAGTTTCACACCCACTGTTTTATGTTCTTATTATTACGTTTTCAGCATGAAACACCCAGTTTTTGTTAGAAGAATTCCTCATAAATTTAGGCAGAACCGTCGGTTAGAGGGTCCCACGGTCATGAACTTCATTCTGTGCACAGTTCCATCGTACAGTTCATCCCCTTTGTTAGGGGGCATCACTTTGGAGTACATGTTATAGAAATTTCATGTACTACATAATTTTGGCGGAAAACCCCAAGTAACTCTTAAAAGAAGTGTTATGTAGAAAATGGGAGGAAAACCTTAAAGTTCAAAATGACAGTTACTTAGGTAATTACTATACTTCTAGATCAACAGAAGGTAATACACTGCTGCCTGCCTCTGCTGTTCCTGGATAATTTCCTGGAGGAGTAATGAGAAACAGCTAATCAACTCTGCATTTCTAGCAAGGAGTGTTACACCGGAGTGGGAAAAGTACATACCGATGTAGAATTCTCGAGAATGCTCATGGATGCTATGTTAGTGAGAAGCGTGTCTTTTCAGAGTGGCCTCCTAGTTTTCCTTGTGTCATAGAGAAGTCTGCCCGACCTCTACTTAGTATTTCTTCTTAGCCACAGTGTATTCCTGAGCAGGTTCCCAGAGCACAGGGATTGTAGTCTTCGTATATTCGGTGCTTCTGGTACGGAGCTCAGGGAGCTAAGGTTTCTGTGTCGCAGCTCTCTCCAGAGCTGGCAGTTGACAATGATACCCAGACTATAGTGTCTCCCTCCAGGCGACATTAATTCCCAGAACATTTTAAAGTATGCTCTTCCTCCCTGTTGCTTTCCCTGCTTCAATTACTTCGCTATAATTTGTGATGATCTTAATTTTAAAATAGAAAAAGGCAGAGTCTGTAGACTGGTTTGGAGGAGTGGTGACTTCTGTTACATGAGTGTGGTAACTGTGTGGCCTTCTCTCCCTTAGGAATGCTGTCTGTGCAACCTGAGAGGGGGTGCTCTTAAGCAAACCAAGAATAATAAGTAAGTAATGCACAAATCGTGTTGCGCTTCCCCATTCCTTTTCCTTCCTAGAACCTCCGCATGCCAACTCGCTTTACCTTTCACCGTGCAAACGGTTCACTGTCCAGCTCTGAGGTCGGCACTCTGTTTCGTAGACCACCTCTGCTGGGCTTCTGCTTTGTGTATTTGATACCATGAAGAAAAATTCTTTTACTAAGAGATGCTTTAACACAAATGAAGCCCATATCATCCAGATGCCGTTAGAATCCTAGTGTTCGTATGGTAAACCTTGTTTATCTTACAAAAGCAGAATATAGCTGAAGATGGTGAAATGGTTACCTCCTGATAAATTATAGCCATGACATTAACAAAGCGTTTAACTTTTAATACCAGTAAAATTGACAAGAATAGATACAGACTAAAGTAGAAAACAAAAAATGTATTGATACATTTAAAGGGGCAGTTGGAAAATACGAAGTCTTGAAAGAGAGGCACAGTGAATTTAAAAGGTGGTCTGCTTTTATGGCGATTGTGCATGAATTTTATTTGTATTTTTATTGCCGTGTTTCACTATTGAAAGTGGGGCCAGAGCATATTATAGAGACATACAGAAATGGCTTAGGTAGAAGGTGCAAGGTGGCACTTGAAGGCTAGGTGCAGCGCTAAGGTAGTTTTGCTTGATCCATGCACCACTTTGAATATTCCATCTAATATTTAAAAATGGAGAGATTTTTGCATAAAAAATCACGCTTTTTATTTTAACTTGAGAACTGCTGTGCACCTGTGTAAGGGAGTGACATGTTGGGATGAGAACTTAGCCGCAGCGGGGCAGATCCCGAGGTCACCAGGATTTCCCCGTGTGTGCAGACTGGGTTACATCCTCCTTGGCCCCACAGGTGCTGGTGTGGGGACTCCTGGTGTCATGTAGGGGTACAGTTAGTATGACCAGGTGCATGTGCACATGCCTCTACCTGCTTAGAAGGAAGAGGTAAGGCACTTACTCCTCTGTTAATCAAGTTTAGTCTGAGTGGACTATAACTGCTTTTAGATCATCTTTCTTAGCCTAGCTAAGATTGGCACTGTACTAAAAACGTCTTCACTGGGTTTTGCATGTTATACAGGCTGTTCAGACTGAAACAGTTTAGGTGGGTACTGTGAAGACTGATGTGATAGGAAGTTCTTTCCTACTGTTGGACTAAAATGAAAAAAAAGTGCTTCCTGTAGCATGTTTGTTTAAACAGGGAAGAACAGCCTCATGAGTTAACAGTTGTCCTCTCTTCCTGTGGTCTTAAGAGATAATATGGAGTCTGATGTTTAAATGAAATAAATATGCTTTGGTTTAAAGTAGAGTGACAGATTTCATAATTTTCCCAAGATTCCTTCAGACCTTATGAGTTTTGTATTTATTGGGAGGTATAACATTTATGAGATGATATTTTGAACTAATACAGAATGTGAAAAGAGGTACTAGATTTCACGTAAGAGACTGGAGAACAAGTCCAATTTTATTTCTCCTCGTTTCTGCATGCCTTTGATTATAGTAGGATTGCAGTGAGAAATAACTAAAGACTTAGTATTTATTCTATTTGGAACTAATTTGCTGTATGACATGTGTATGCTATTTTCAAAGCTTGTTTACAATGCAGTTTTGATTTTGCTGCTTATTGATTACAGTGAACCCACACATACTTTACCTCCAAATGAAACAAGAACCCTGTATTTCAGTGTTTTGCAAATCAAATTAAGAAAGATTTGTGTGTTAACAGGACTGCATCCCTGATCTTTGCCTAGCTTTTTGGTCATAGTGTTGGGCAGGTGTGTTACTGAATCTTTCCAGGTGTCATTAAGGTTTAAAATTCGAAATCTGTTGTATAGATTGAGGCTTTGACCTTCCCATGAGCATGTCCCATCTGTGAGACTGTGTCCAGCAGCTTGAAGTACGAAGTATGTACGCTGAAAGAGCCTGTGTTTACGTCTGACATCTCCCTTCCTGTAGGTGGGCCCATGTCATGTGCGCTGTTGCAGTCCCAGAGGTTCGGTTCACTAACGTCCCCGAAAGAACACAAATAGATGTAGGCAGAATACCTTTACAGAGGTTGAAATTGGTGAGTGGCAAAACTTCTTTTTTATCTCATACATTAGTGTTAATTTTAGATTCTGAATTTCTTTTTAATGCACACATTTCCCAGGTAACTTTTCTCATAGCTTTATTTTATTGTACTCCTATTTTCTTGTAGCCTAAATTTATTTATTCTTACAGGTTCTTTTTCTATTACATTGTAAGCCTGCATAGCCATTCTCAAGTTCTACTTGAAATGAGGGAGAGGATTAAACCATTTCTTGGATTGATGTGAACATGTATCCTATGGGTACCTAGTTAGACATACAACAACAGACTGAGTTGTCCAGCTGTGTTTAAATTGTTCTGTGTTTCTCTCTGTTTTCCTTTGGTTAGTTTTTACTTAGCAAAATATATCTAACCTAGCTTCATCATCTCTTCAGCTAGCATGTTACAGAGAAATGGAAAAGCTTTGTTATGATGAAGGGATTTTCTCCCTCATTATTAGGCAGAAGTCATTTATGCCAAACTCTCATGCCTGTTACTTCTGACCCATTCAGAAACTTTCATAAAAAGTCTCCCCAGTGGTTTCTCTTGTTAAGAGTATCATTTTATTGAAAATACAAGCTTTGATGTCCTTGCCCCTGAGATAACTTTGTAGTTCTGTTCACTTGTAAGCAAACAGATGATTAGTTTGGGCCTTGTGTTGTGTATTTCATGGGAATTTTCCATGACATTACGCTGCATGGCCTTAATGTGCAGCATAGCTTACAGGTAGACTGAATACCCTAGCATTGCTCCCGTCGATTTTATTTGTAACTGGAGTGCATATAGAACATTACATGCCCTAACGCAGAAACTGTGTCTTCCTGACGTGGGTATTTTCTTACGACTCTCTTCCCCCAAGGTGAGCAGGATTTGCTGCCTTTGGGCACTTTTCTTAGGAATTTAATTTACTTTTTCTGCCCCTTCTCACAGAAGGATAAGTGAACCCTATTCTTTCTCATCATATTTCTATCAAGAATTTTACTTTGCGAGAGAACTTATGTGACCTTTTCATAGAACTGGCAATTGCTATTGTCTGATACAAGTGGTGGATCATGATGGTTTAAGTTTTGTAAACTAAAATGGGAGTGAACGGCCCACTTCCATGGCCCTTTAAAAAACACCCAACCAGACAAGTAAAGCATGTATAGGACTATACAAAGGATATTTGAAAAAAGAACAAATTAGCATACTAAAGAATTCATTGACAAATCTAAAAAGTAACTGTAACATATCTGACTGAAGAGAAACACTAGACATAAAGTGAGATCCAAATGTGACTTGAGACAGTTACTGAGGAAATGTGAAGGATGGAGGAACCCCGTACGATCTGTATGCAGAGTGGAGAGCCAGCGGGCATGTGGGTACACCGCATGCACCTCTCTTGTGGTTACCAAACCCACAATCAGTGACTTCTTTCCAGTGACCAGAGATGCATTATGCTGTGATTCCTGGAAAAAGATTAATTCCTTTCAAGTACACTTCAGAAATCCTAAATAAAATAGCAATGAAGTGGTTGAGGAGAAAAAAAAGAATTTAATGTTTTGTGCAACAAATACTATTTTTTAATTATAAAATGACATTTATTTGTAAACGTTCAAATGCCACATTTTAATATCACCTTGGCCTCTCTTCTGGCGGCGGCCCGTCAGAATGAGTGTCCATGCTCTGGGGGTGCCCTCTGAGGCCATGTGCTGGCTGCCGTGCCCCTCCCCAGCGGTTCGGTATTACTCACACTAGGCCCGAGACGGCTCTGCGAGAGCAGTAACAGAGGGTGGCCTGGCTCCTTCAGTCCGTTCAAAGGTTAGGTCTCAGTAGCTGCTAGTTGGGTCGGAAAATGGTGAAGCTTATAGTTTCCCTTACAGTGTTGTACTTCACCTTGGTTATGCAGATCACATATTTTATGTGGAGTCTTTCCACCCTTAAATGAAGAACCTGTCCTCACTAAACTTAAGATCACCCAGAGCTGTCCAAATGACAGTGCAGAACAGTGCTCCCAGACATTTGCAGGTGTCTTTGATAGATACAGTGCAATATTTAGGTGAAAATACCAAGCTACAGACAGATACTGTTCTGTGTTTTATGTAATTTTTTGTTCATGGAGAGGTTCTTGGAATGACATTTATCAAAACACTCATGATGGTTATCTTCAGTGAGACACTAAAAAGAACAGCCTTGTTTTGGGGAAAAGAGAAAACAATTCTGCATTGCTGTAGTAATTTGAAGGGGCCAATGCAAAGAAGCCTGCAGTACTTTTTTATCAAGAGTGCTCAAGAAAGAGCCATCATCTTGGTGACAGAGTCTTTACCAATGTCTCGTGATGCTTAGACTGAGAAAGACTGGCTTTAAGTGATAACATTTACAAAATAACACCTTTTTGATACCTTACCGGGCATGCTCTTTCCTAGATTGGCCAGACGTCGTTTCCTGACAGCAGCATTCTTTTGAACTTTTAAATGGCAATGTAAAAAATGCACAACCAGTAAGCTAGTAGAGCAATAGTTTTACATGGTTATTTCATCCAGGCCTAAGTAAGTCCAGGCAAGTTACTTTCATTTAATGAATATACTTACGTCTGCTAGTGTCAGTTTCAGTATTTTTTCTGGACCTTCAGGGATCCTTTTTCTGGACCCCACCTGTACATTCCCACAGATCAGAAATATAGCAAGAACTATTTAGATGTCAGAGGCATTGTATTTTACCAGAATACACTTATATTTACAAATGGGATATACATTTTCGAATTAACATGGTATTGCTAGCCTCTCGTATCTTATAATCTAATTCAGGATGTCTTAACCTTGGCATTACCAACATGGTTTTTTTTGACAGTTTCCACTCATTTTATTGGTATATTTTAGGTATATATAGTGATCACATTCATCATAGAGAATGTGTACTTGTACAGGATATAACTCGATTTTTTCCATCCCCCTCCCTTCCCCTCAGGTGCTCCTCCCCTCCTCACTTACAAAAGCTTTGCTTCCATTTTTCCTGTTTCCATTACTTTTCCTTTCCCCCTTCTCCCACCTTTGTTCTTCTTCCCATTTGAGCATTTTCTTCCTATTTCACAATACCTATTACACGTTTTGGTCCTTATTTACACTTCTGATTTCTCACACCAGGGAAAGAGTGCAGTATTACACATGTGTGTCCGATTTATTTCACCTAAGATTATGGTCTCAAGGTGCATCCATTTACCTAGAAACGTCTCACGCTTATCTGTTTATGGCAGAGTAGTGCTCTGTTGTCTAAAAAAAGTCCTATCTTCTTCATCTATTCATTGGTTGATGGACATTTAGGCTATTTCCAAGATTTGGCTTTTACAGACTGCTGCTATAACCATGGGTGTGCACATAGCACTGTGATGTGATGCTTTTAATTTTTCAGGAAGATTCCCGGAGGGGGGAATAATTGGATCAGATGAAACCTCTAGTCCTAGTTTTTTGAGGAACCTCTACACTGGTTTCCATAGTGGTTGCACCAGTCTACACTCCCACCAGCAGTGGAAAATTACCAGCATTTTAGGTGACATAGTTCTTTGTGGTGAGGACTGGTACATGTATCGCAGGAGTCCAGCGTTTCTGACCAAGCGCACTGCTGCGTATCCTCTGGGATGCAGAATACCTCCGACTTGAGAAATCACCTGTCTGCAGGGAAGACACACATAAAATGTCAGTTTTTTATTTTCATCATTTTTTGATACAGAATAGCTTAGCTGATAGATTTGAGATAACAGAAATTCTTAAATGTTTTCATAAAACGGTCCTAGATAACTTTTTGACAAATTTTAAAAATTTGTCAGTAAGGGAATATTTGGCAATATGTACATATTAGCTGCTATGTAATTATAAATTATATGATCTGATTTAGTACTGTAATGTTGCCTGTTCTGATAAAAATGAACACTGAACTGGATACTAATGAAGTTTCACAAGGATTAAAATTCTGCGACGTGGGTATATGCATATAGTTGTCACTGAGCAAACGTTTATGGAATAAATACAAGGCAAAAGAATCATTGATTTTTTTCCTACTTCTAATTTAAAGCCATTATATAATGGGCATGGTTTGACCAGTGATAACAAATGGTTTGGGCCTTTTTCCACAGTTTCTCCTTTAAATGTAATTGAAGTGAATGTACATATCTCTGTACGCAGCTCTAAAGCGGGGCGTTGGGGGGTGTGATTACGTTGCAGAGGCTGGCAGTGCTTCAGAGACCTCTGAAACACCCCTCCCACACTTGCACCATTGGCTGAAAGTTCTGATTTGGGACATTCGGTCAGTTGGGGGGTTGAAGACTGAAGGGGACAGACAGGTTCGTCCCCTGAAGCAGTAGCCAGGGTGACTCTTCGTCTCTCTCCATTGCCCACTAGGTGGTGTTACTGCACCAGTTTCTCAACACTGTAAACTACCACTTCCTTTCTTCGAGTCACTCATCAAAGCCTCACCTATATATGCAGTTTTTGTGTGTGTGTGTGTGTGTGTGTGTGTGTGTGTGTGTGTGTGTATAGAGGCATGGGGTGTGGTTGTATGTCACACTGTGTTGCAGTAGGGCAGAGAAGGTATTCCTTGTGATGCCTTTAAGGTATTGGATCCCAAACAGGAATATTTTAGTTCAGTTGTTCACTTAGCCATACAAGTGCTACTTTCCCTTGGGACAAGTTAGTGTTTTCCAGTATAAATAATGCACAACACTAGTAAGAACTAGTAACTGCACAGACTTAAAGAAAGACTGATGGGCAAACATGAGTTTAAAGTATTTTCTGAGCTATTAGCAGTTTTTCTAAAATATGGAATACTGAGATTTAAGTAGAAGTATTTGTAATACTGTTGTTAGCCTTTTATTTGTTCAGAAGCTCAAACTCTGGTTTTTGAAAAGCTCCTCTGTAAAATTATTTGTGCAGAGAGAATAATATGAGAATTCAGTTTATTTACTTGTTGAGCAGATTTTCCCTTAGGTGTAATGACCATTTCCACAAGAAGAGATAGCAAGTGACCAAAGACTTTGCAGCGCTCCCCGGCACAGTCTGTTGCCCCCGAACTGGTGTGTGCTTTTCGGAAAATCCTTCCACACCATCTGTCTGCCTTCTTAGTGATGTCACACATAGGCGGGAGCTCTTAATGAAGTGGATACTAGATTTATTAAGAAATTCTGCTTTTACTTCTGTGGCTAATTTTAAATGCAGTAATAGTTTACTGTTTAGTGCAGAGGAAAACCTGCTGATTTTCCTGGAATTCATTTTTTTTTTGAGTTAGCTCTCTCTGTGGGAGGAGTTATTCTTGGGGCAGTTCCTATCCTGCTTACTCCTTCCCTGTGTCCTGGTATGAATTTTAGAATGTACTTAGAATTTCTTTTCTTTTCCTTTCCTTCCATTCTTTTTTCTCTACTAGTGTGATTGGTTGCCCACAGTCCTCACTGAGTCCCTGGTTAGCAGCAGAATCGACAAAAACACAGGAGAAAAGTAGACTGATGTAAAACACTCCTAAGTTAGAACAACTTGTTCTTGTAATAGAACAAATGGCTATAGCAAGTAATCAGGAGTAGTTGAGAGGACAAATGGCCACTTTAGAGAGGGTAATTGACATTTTTATAATGTATTCACACCAAAAGAAGATGGCAAATATAGTCAGGCAGCAGATCATCATCAAAATATTTAGATTTAACTAAAAAATTTAAAGGAAAGGCACTAAAAATACCAGCAAAAGGAGTGAAGTCAGCATGGATTCCTGGCTTTTTGCCACCAATTTGGGGTTTCATTTTGTTCTTCCTTTTTTTGCATATATTGATCACTTCGTGCAGATTAAATTTATTAAACATGTGTGGGACTTTTGTAGATAAAAGAGCAAAAGCAGGTTTGGGGTTGGTTGTAAAAATTCTTGGAAAGTTGTAGTGACCTCTAAACTAGTGCAACCGTTAGTTTTAAGCATTCGTCGTATTTGGAGATAAAGTTTTCAAGCAGGGCAGCTGTAAGAACACTTGCCTGTTAGGGTGTGTGTGTCATTTTGGGAGATGCCTGTTTCCACTGCTGCCCTGCATGGAGAACATGGCATTGCTCACGGACCAGTGCATATACTTCCTCTCAGTGGTGCAGCTTTTGGTCTCTCTCTGTGGACATTCCTAGAATTTGTACATTGGAAATCCTAGTTCTACAACCAGATAGAAATGAAGTTTGGACTAACTGAACTTGCCACTGGGCACCCAGTGACCTTGAATTTATATTTGATAATGGAATCAAACCAGGGACAAGTGTTCTCTGAGTGAGGAACATTATTTTGGAAAGGATTTACACTGCAGTGATGACTGAGCTACACGCCAGTCTGAATCTGGCTGAGACCATACTGTTCTGCTTAGAAGCCTCTACACACTTTAGAATTTGTACCTGAAGGCAAATAATAGTGAACCTGAAAGCCAAAGATTATAGTTTTGAAAGGTACACCAATTCTGAAAATAGAGTGGTTTCACTGTGCTATTCCATCTGAAGAGTTGAATCAAGGGGGAAAAATACAATCAGGCTTCTCTTTCTTAAAGGAAGTACGTGTTCGCTTTTAAACTAGCTCCCGTTATCAGATGTATTGGATACTAAACATAGAATTGCAGAGAGAGAGGAGGCGAAGGCGACGGAGCTGCCTGCAGTACGGTGGGGTCGCTCGGAGTCCCGTGGGGCGGTTCGGCAGTGTTAATGGGCAGCTTCACTTTGTAAAGAAATTCCTGTTATATTTGACAGGCACTTCTATTGCATTTTGAGAAATGTAAAGACACCGATTATTGTTCTTAGATATTAAGATGTACATGTTGAAATGTGACAATGTTACCTCCTTTTGTGTTAAAGGAGCAAATAGTGCTGTAAAGTCTTTAATTTTTACATGAACTTAGGTATGGATTTATTTGCATGTTATGTTATTTTTAAGGACAAATTCTAAGAAAACAGTGAATATTGACAATAATGGGCACAGCTGAAAAGGAGACATTATAGATGATGCAATTGTGGTATTTGGTGTCCCATTATTTGATAAATTTCCTAATCCTTTAAGATAATATTCTTCAGGATTTCACCATGCCCATGTCTCCAGCTTCATAAGGGTTTTAGGTATGTGTAGAGTGAAAAAGCAGAGTACATCAGTGGCTGTGGCGTACTTAACTGTCACAGTGATTTGCTACAGGAACTAGATCCTATTGCAAACTGTCAAATTTGTATATTGCTGTAATACCAAACCGTAAAATCTTTTGAGTAAAATGGAAAATGTCAGATGAGCATGACCACAAATAATATACTTTTTGCAGGTTGTGGACGTCTATAGGAGAAAAATGTGTAAATGCACGAAACGTTATCTTGTCACTGTGGTTTTTTTATCTGTTCATAGAAAACTGAGGCAAAAGAAACTGATTGGAGCCTTTAAGTTTTTAGTTTTGAACTCATTTTGCCTGAGGACTAATTTGAAAAACAGATAGATAAGGAGATATTCAGATCATTCATGGTTAAAGAGTATTGTGAGAGAATAATCTTAGTTTTTAGCCCACATTGCAGAATTGTCTATTATTTCTGATCTTGGCTGTGTGAGAAGTGATTACTGACAGGGTTTTTAATTGAGTGAGTGAGCGTGGGTCGAGGTTCCAGAGGTAGGGTCACGCCTTTCACTTCAGTACTGACTGGTCACTGTTGACAAACACTTGCCAAACTGAGGCAGCTGTTAGAAGGCTATAGTAGTCCATAGGGCTTTGCTTAGTCAATGGCAATTGAAAGCAGAGCGGCTATTGTTTGGGGAAGGTGCAGACATTATCATAAAGCAGTGGATTCATTATTCTCCATTTTGCTGGGACGAGGGGCTCAAGAACTGCAGTCACTTTTCCTTTGTTCAATATGTTAATGTAAATTAGAATTATCTCACAGAAGTATGTTTTTAAAAATCAAAAATGTTATAAAATGATTTTTTGTAGCATGAGAAATTTTTAATACTTGTAATACATTTAACATAATTCATTGTGGCGTAGTCTAGGCCTGGCCACACAGTTGAGTGATATTGTTCCCAGACACGAGCTCTTTGTTGCATGCTGGTACCAGCATAGTTTTACTAGCTGTTGATCAGATGTATTGATGTGAATATCGAAGGACCTCTTCGTCCATCTGCATTGCTGTCTGCATCACGTGATGTAAGATGTCTGTTACATTGAGATCCAGGGTGCCGGCTCCAGGTTAAGACTGCTTGAACCCTGCACTCTGCATGCGTATTAACTCTTCTGAATCGTATCTGTAAACTTGGGCTGTTTGTGAGGATCAAATGACAAAGTGAAAATCTGTTGTGCTGCTAGCGTTCAGTGAAAGCAGTATTGACTTGTCACAGTAAGTGATTTTTTTTCTCCCTTGTTTTTGTGATACTGGTAAAAATAAAACCGTATTTAACAGTCTTTGGGACTTTGCAGACTGTAAGTAATTTTCTTTTGAGTGTAGTCTCATTAAACACGAATGTTCTGTCATTTCCATAAGGTCACTACATGGGGGGGGGCTCTTCTGCATACATCTGAGATTTCAGTAACTTGGCCTGCAACTCTTGCTACAAAGCATATGATAAATAGTTTGCTGTTTTCTAATACAGGACTCTAAAGCAATATAGGTATTGGTTCATTTTGAACATGGACATTGCAGGTTGAAAAGTGGTCTTGTTCAAGACGATTCTGCTCAACACCAACCTTTGACTTACTTGCTTCCTATCTTTGATGGTACAGGCAGGAGTTCTCTGTGGTTTAGGCTCTGGGACTATGGCTTCAGGGGATTCTCCCTCTCCTCTCTTTCCTTCCCTTTCCCTTTGTCCCTCCCTCCCTTTCTCCTTATGTCCCTCCCTGTGTCCTTCCCTCTCTGTGTCCCTCCCTCTGTCCTCCCTGCCTTTTTTAAGCCAAGATTGCCTCTCATCTATTTCTGTCTTCTCTCTGTACTGTCTTATAGAGGAAATGAATTGCATGGCCTCTCAAAACTTACTCTGGTCCTTTCAAAGCTCAAGGACCAGCCGTCAGAAGAGCCCAGGCTCTGCTATAGTGCCCTGGCCATTTCACTTTGCTGCTAAAGATAAATCAGTGTTTGCAGAGAGCTAGTCGTTCTCAAAGTGTGATCTGAAGATGTGATTTCAGTCCCTTTTCAGACAGTACAAGGTGTTTAGAATTGTACTAATGATGCAGATACAACAGATGGTGCCACTGGGGACGTGCCAGCAAACATTTACCAGACAGCTCTGTGGAAGGGGTTAGAGGAAAGGCCCTCATTTGACACATTGGCACATTTCAGTGATGGAAATATGCTCATCATGTCCAATTTCAGACTACCAGTGTGATACCTCCCAGCTTTCAGCATTTCTGAGAGTTGGTTGGCTCTTGGGAACGGTGTACAAGCCTGGTTCCACTCCCTGAAGGACAGAACAACGAGTACCTTATCACAAGGCAGACAGCAACCCCAGATTCCACTAGTAGCGATAGTGTCCCTCACTGCTACACGCTTGAAATTTTCCACAAAGCCAGTTTCATCTAGAAAGTTCCTTGATGAAATAGTAAAATTCTTAAATATATTAATTTTCAACTCTTAAATACTTGGCTTTTCAATATTCTACATGACAGAATAGGATGTGTTCAAAAGAATGCCTCCCAAAGTACAATGGTTAAGGCAAAGCAATTTGTGTGATAGTTTGAGTTGCAAGATATACTGCCAGCTTTTTGTGTAACACTTGTTTTAAAGACTACTAACAATTATTATTTTCATTTAGATGTTTGCTGGTATTAAAAAAAAAACAAAAAACAAATGAGTTTTTTTTAAACCATGATAGAATTTAAACTTTCTGAGTAAAAGTAAAACTTTTAGAAAATGTGAATCTGGCACTGTGAGCTTGACAGTTTCCCAATACTGAGGGGAAATCAGTATGAGTGGTGATATTAAAGAATATGACATTTTGATATTTTGTAATGAAAGGTACCAATTTTGGAAGATTTGTGTAACTAATTGAAATAGTGCTTTCCAAATGACTACTCCACGATGTGACCAAATATGCAAAATAGACCAATACATTTTAACATAATAGTCCATGGAGATGAAGAATGTCTTGATAGTGGCTTTCTATTTCTCAGTCAACTCTTCAGAAGTGACTGTGTGAAGACTCAGGTGGAAGAATACAGAGTGAAGCCAGGGCTCTGGCATGAACACATAGATGATAACTTGTATCATGTATGAGGCTCATTAATAGTGAAGGAAGTCCGGGCTTTAGGGAGGAAGTGTGTATTGGACATATGTGACTTGTGATCCTTGTAACCTATATGTTTACGGACTAAAGAGACTGTCGTTTGTTTAGCTACAGGAAAGCCATATGCCGGGGTGCTAGACTCCTACTGCTCCTGGGTGTGTAGCTGTCTGACAGTTCTCCTGTGTTGATAGGGACTGAAGGTACGTGATGTTCAGTTCCTGTGAGTTCCAGGAGTCACTGAACATCTGTTCCTTCTCTAGTTGTCAGTTTGATTAGTAGTAGCGTATCTTTTGCCCATTTACCTTCTGAAGTGTGATAGTGAAGTAATTCTGTGTCTGCTCTGGAAATTCCCTTCATGTTCTCTCTTAGCACGAAGGAAATTAAATAAATTGAAGGTAAAAACAAAACCTGTGTATGAAATAGTATGATTTCCAAGAGGGGGATATTCATGTTAAAACTAATGTATCCTACAGTCACTGGAATCGTAGTCCAATTGGCATGTGACTGAAGGGATGTGTAGCCAGTTATGAAAGAGTATTTGCAACAGGAGCCCTATAGGATTTTCTCAGACCAAGGAAATGCATATTCCTTGCAGAATTTTTGTTTCTCAGTTTTAGTTTAAAATCATTCAGAAAGCCATTAATTTTCAGCTATTAGGATAAAATTTTAAATTGTTTATATTTTTCTGTTAGAATATGCTATTCCCTCTTTTAGAAATAACTTATTTTACTTCAAATAAATGGAGAAATTAGTCAAATGACTACTTTTCAACATAAGAATATTGCTTAAGTTTAATTAAAACTTTTGAAATTTTTTTCTGGAACTATCTGTTCTCATAACTCATTTAAAAACAATTTGTAACATTTATTTGCTTGAGACAAAACAAAAAAAGTTGAAATATTTTTACTAGATAACAGGCCTTTTTTTTTTTTAAGCAAAAAGAACTATTCTATCCTGGCAAAGGTGTAATTTTAATAGACTAATGAGCTTTCTCACCAGAGCAGACTGAGTTTCATCTGATTTTTACAATGATGAATTGACTATGTCAAAATTTGCACTCCAGTGAAATATTTTACTATGAAAGTTTAATTCTCATTTTTTATTTATGAAAGCAGTGGTAGTGGCAGAGCAGCTTATGCTGGCCATGTGGTGCGATGTATTTCAGTGAGTGTCACTTGTTGATGTGTTTAGTGGTTGTTGACCCATATTTAACTCTCACAACTCTATATGAGGTGCAGTAAGTCAGCCGTGGGAGTGTAGGAGGGGAAACACAGTTCTTCACAGCTGTTTCTTCTGGCTTCTGTGATGTCACACCTTTGTTCTTAACTCTTGTCACTCTGGAAACAGTGGTCAGATAACAGCTTTCCTTACTATTATGTGGTTCTATTTAGGTGATTTCTACCACAAATCTTTTATTTTAAATGTAATGAAGTAACCTTCATTACATAATTTTGGGGATCCCAGCTTGTCATCATGGTAAAAGTTTTAAGGAAAGTCATGGACTAAAGAGCCTTTTGTTTCACGGGGCTGTCAGTCTTTCCTTAAGGACTACTTATGCACGGACGGGTCATCCCCCCTTATGGTTTACATTTTGGTAGGATTTAGATAAAGGACTTCCAATAATGCCATTTGTTTTTCAGTAATGTTACAGGGCACAAGGAAGGGCATGACTAAGATTGTCTTTAAGGCATTTCCTTACAGCCCTAGACTAAGCACTTCTTTTTTCCCAGCATCACGATAGTTACATAGTGTAGACAGTTCCTCATGCATAAGATAATCTTCTGTCTTTGTCACTTTCTTATTGCTGGGACACACTACCCAGCAGTCACAACTTAATGGAGGACGTTTATTTTGGCTCAGGGCTTTTAGAGGCTTCAGTTGTCTCTTCGCTTCAAGGCAGAAGTGGCTTGGGCAGAGGAAGAGCTACTCACGTGATGGCCTCTAGGAAGCAGAGAGCCGAGGGAGTAGCTGGACAGGGGGATAAGTGCTGCCCGTTCAGGCCCTGGTGACCCGCCCCTGACCCACACCTGGCAACCGCACATGGAGCTCTCAACAGAGGAGCAGAGGAACACAGTCCTGCCTCTGAGCACGCAGGCGTGCTACATCTAACCGCACATCTTCTCCATGTATATGTTTCCAAATGCGATATTATTTGGGGGTCATTTTAGAAATGGCAATAAACATCTGTAAAACGTATGAAATTTTTACTGGTATAGTGTTAACATAAAATTTCAAATTACTCATAGCTCACAAAATGTAAATGTAAGTCATGAAACATTCATAGTATGTAATGTTTCAAATATCATATCTTGGAGTTGGATTTTTTTACATAAAGAATTGGGAGATTTCATTGTTATTACTTCATTTTTAATATGCAGTAAAAGGCATAAAATCAGTACTGTTGCAGATATTTGCTTTAAAAATTCCTTAGGAACAAGCCATCCAGAGATAATTATTCTTTGGTATTATCCTTTTATATATTTCTCAAAACAGTTCCTAAGTATTGTTTGAAGAACAATGTGAACGTTGTAGAGCACTGTAGTTATCAGGCCAGCTTACTAAGAGGAAAATTAGTGGCCCTGATGTTTGTGAAAAAAGGGCAAGAAACTTAAATGCTTCTCTCAGGAGCATTCTCTTAAGAATTGTTTGCTCTTTTTTTTTCTTTTTTTTGGTTTTTGTTTCATAATTAGGAAATGCAGGAGCCAGTAGTGTGAAAGTCCCCCCCTCTTCCTGGCAGGCATAGCAGTTAATATGAAGTGCATTTTTCAGGCTTCTCAATTTGACAGGGGCAATCGCCACTTAATTTCAAAACTCCATTTATCTTGGTGATAGCCTCAGAACTACTGAGTCTCCTGTCCTCTCTGTGATTGCATTGCTATTTCTGTGCTTTTGCCACAGGCTGATGTGGAAAGCCCCCACCCTAGTGCCATGGTGCATAACACCACACAGTGTGCAGTCTGCATAGATAAGGCACAGTAGTCTTAGAACTCCAGCTTGCTGTGAGTTCAGAGGGTGACGGCCTACCTGCACTGGGGAGGGCAAACAAGCAAGATGTATTCGTCCGTAATCACATTTTCTTTCTCCCAGAGGTGCCGCGAAAACGACAGGCTGACTCAGAGTTGAGGTTATCAGCCTGACACATACAGGGTGCGGGGCGTCTCCTGAGGAGATAAGGCAGAGATGTGCTCTTGAACACTGACTTGCTTATTTGAAGTTAGAATTTGAATATCTACATCATATAAGACTCTTGGTCTTTTTAAAAAAATTTACTTTTAAAGACTTGTCTTAGTTATAAAAGTAATATATTTATTACCGACATTTAAAAAAATTCCTATATACAGAATACAAAGTGAAAGTCAGTTTTACCCCCATTCTACTCACAAAAGTGATCATTGTTAGATATTGGAAGAGTGATTTTTGTTGATCTTTTTTCTACGGAGAAAAAATTGGGAAAGTTGCCAGATTTACCATTACTAGGTTATAATTAAGAGTGTGTTGAAATAGCAGACTATATATGTGTGATAGATACTCAGACACGTACAAGTAAATCTGTTTTATAAATATACTAAACAGTTTCTTGAAAATAGTTATTTTTCCTTCTCCTTGTCACTCTACGAATCTAATACCATTCATCACACACACACACACACACACACACACACACGACTTTTCTCTCTCACGTACAAAATTTTCTCACATATAAAAAGCCTGCTAATCTTTAGAAGTTGTATTTGTAGATTTTGTCACCTCTTCTTGTTTACTTTATTTATGTTTTTATTTGGTACAGGTGCCAGATTGCTCATCCTCCTCTCTGACTTGTGCTCCCCCTGCCTTAGCCCTTCTAACCCCCAGTAACGGGTTAGAAGGTGGTGCCGCCACGTCCCACGTTGAAGCCCTCTTCTTACTCTTTACATTTGCAAAGGACATTTGTAAAACTGAAATAATAACATGTCTTTTCACACTATTGTCAATTTCAAAGACAATAAAGATGTAGAGTACTTAACTTAGTGCCTGAACTATACCAAGTTCTCAATAAACGTCCCTTGTTGTTAGTACATTAGCAGTACCATTACAATTGTGAAATGACAGTGACTTATGGTAACGTACAGGGGGTCTGTAGTGTGTAAATAAGTGATATTAAGGGTTTTTTTAAACTTTTATTTCTTGGGACACCTATTCTTAAACAAAGTAGAATAACTGAGTACCAGGAACTTACATAAGTATTTGTTTAACCTTAAAACAATTTTCATTGTTAAAAATTCACAGGAAGTTGTGAATAAAGAATAGAGACTCTTTGTGCGTCCCTTACCCAGTCACCCCCAGCGATTACATTTTTATATAATTACAGTACAATATCAAGATCATGGAATTGGCATTAATTGGCGTTAATACAATGTGTGTATATAGGTTTTTGTAATTTATCATTCAGACACGTGCCTGGGATTTTCTTACAAGGAGAGGTAGCTCCGGAAATGGTTAGGAGAGAAAGGTAATGCAAACAAATAAAATACATGCCAGTTACCAGTCATGAGGTAAAGGAACGGGAAGTACACTGTTAACAGTGTGTTTGAAGTGAAGTAATTTGAAAGTAAATTGGAATTAAAGGAATCTGTAAAGTGACTAAATATTTGCAATGTATAAATTTAAATAGTAGCTGAGACAAAATGGAATAAAAATACCCAGCTAAATCAAAGGCAGCAGAAAAAGAAGAAACAAGAACAAGGAACAGATGCCAAAGACAATTGAGTTTATGGTAGATTTCAATCCAGCATGTTACTACATTAAATGTGGAAGATCTAAGCACAGGGTTAATAGATGCATCAGACTGGATATAAAAATCAAGTCTCAAATATTGGATATTTTCAAGTGCACACCTATAATTCCAGTGCTCGGTTGACTGAGGCAAGAGAATTGCCATAGGTTGAGGCCAGCCTAAAATATGCAGTGAGACCCTGTCTCCAAAACGGGGGTACATTTGAGTGCAGACATGGCTAGACAGTGCAGACAAGTTAAAGGATGGAATATTTATGTGTGTGTGTGTGTGTGTGTGTGTGTGTGTGTGTATGGATAGCTTGTAGATGCTAATCGAAAGAGAACTACCATGGCTAACATAGTACAAGGCAAATCACATCAGAACTAAGAATATTGGCAACGATAAAAAGTAGATTACATAATGATAATGACAAAAATAGTTTACTAAGGGTACTTGCTGGCTCTAAATAATAATCCCATACATGTGATAATAAAACTTCAAATGGACATGAAAGGGGAAATAGATACATCTGTGGTGTATTTGGGGGTTTCATTTTTCTCTGAGTGATCAGAAGCACAAGACAGAACCTCACCGTGAGAACACGTGAGCAGTGCTGTTGACCAGCGTGGGCTGGGGCCTGTTGTTCTGCCTTGCATCCTACCAAGCACGGCAGAATACACAGACATAGTCTTTGCAAATGTATGAAATTAAACCATGTTCTATGAAACAAACTTTACAAGTTCAGTGGAATCAAAGTCATACAAAGTGTGTTCTCATATGACAGTGGTAGTAAACTAGAAATCAATAGAATTTTGTAAAATTCTTAAATTTTGACAAATCAAACAACCCCCTTTTAAACTGCCCATGACAAAAAGAGGAAGTCACATGGGAAATTAGAAAATGTTTTGAGTTCATTAAAAATGAAAAAGTTTATTATAGTTCATAAAATGGTGTTCAGAAAAAAATTTATAGCATTAGCTTCTTAAATTAGAAAAAAGTTGTCTCAATATATGATGTAAACCTTTGTCTTACAAAACAAGAAAAAGCACAAATTCACTTCAGAGTGAAGGATATAATAAAGACAAAGGCAGAGAGAAACAAGGAGCAGCAGTAAAATTAATCTTCGCCCCACTGGCTCCGCAGCCAAGCACACACACATCACATGTCTGAGAAACATTCTGAAATGTTCGTATAGTAAATTTAAATTTTAAATGATAATACTTGCTATGTGTTTTCTCTAGCAAAGAAAGTTACTGCAGTAACTGAAAGCAGAAAACCTACTCAAACGTTTGTTAATTTTTAGCTTGTGGAAGTCTCTCTGGAGGACTTCTAGAAAATTACTTCACCACTCTGATTAAAAATGTAATGCGTCCATTAACTAACTCCTTGAAGATAATAAATG
The DNA here is from genome assembly GCA_004027595.1 of Dinomys branickii. Taxonomy (NCBI): domain Eukaryota; kingdom Metazoa; phylum Chordata; class Mammalia; order Rodentia; family Dinomyidae; genus Dinomys; species Dinomys branickii. Next base: position 1,419 of record PVLD010023257.1, on the reverse strand, counting down.
GATTAACTAAAAAAAAAAAACAAGCCCAAAAAAACCCCCTAATCTTTGAAAAGATCAGTAAATTGAGTGACTTAGTCACATTAAACAAAAAAAAAGAAAGTGCCGCAAATTACCAGTCTCAGCAATGAAAAGGAGAACAAGCTCTACAGGACTGAAAGGATGGTAAGGAAATCCCACAATTAGATAACGTAGTTGACTTCAACGGTTTACTTGTAAGAAAACCTCAATGCTTATCCAAGAAGAGACAGGTGAACTGAGTATTTCTTTGTCTGTTCCTGAAGTTAGACTTGTAAATGAAAATATTTCCAGGGTAAAACTCTAGGCCCAGATGTGATCGCTGGTGTATTCTATAAAATGGGAAAGGAAGAAATCATACCAGCTCTACCCAAACCCTTCCAAAAATTAAGACCTGGAAGAAACATTTGGTTTCATTACATGGGTCCAGCACTGCCCTAGTACCAAATCGGATATTTACCGGAGAATAGACTAGAGAAAAGCTGTGTGATCCTATCAGTGGGTGCAGAAAAGGAGTTGAAAAGTTTGCTGCCTATTCCCAGGAAAAATGCAGGAAAGCGTGCATAGAAAGAATGACTGCAGTCTGATAAAGGGCATTTGTGGAGAGCCTGCTCTAAGTATTAGCCTTAGTGTTGTTACACTGGATTCCGCCTCCCCTAATTCTACCCACAAGACTGAGAAGGCGAGGTGTTGTGCTCTTACCACCTATTCACCATCCTAACTCAATGCAGGCCTTGGCCAGTGACTCTGGCAAGATAGAGTTCAGAGAGACTCTTAAGAAGAGATGTTTATATAAAATTCCAAAGAATCTATAAAATACTAGTAAAAGCTATAGATGTCTTTTGTAAATTTTTAATATACAAAGTAAAAATAACCTGTTATATTTCTATTTGAATATGAAAATGAAAAATATTTCCGTGGGTATCAAAATACCTAGACATAACTCTAGTAGCACATATGAAAATCTGAATAGTGAAAACTAAAATAGTGATGAATAAAATCAAAGAAAGTCAAAGTAGATACTATCAATTGGAAGATACAATGTTATTTTGTTTTATTTTAAAAGATAAAAGAAGGAAAACGTATTAACAAACCAACAGACATGAACAAAACACCAAAACAATAAAAGCAATACAGCATTTCAGACGAGGTGATAGGAAATTAACAGTGGTTGAGGTATCACATATTGTTATCTTCAAATTGATTACTCAAAAAAAACCCCAACAAATCAATTACTCAGTTAAACAAATATAGTCATGCAAGATTGATCAAGCAAACATTAACTGTTCCTTTCCCTAAAGCAGCAAGTATTAGTAGTACAGTTATATTAGGTGTCTTGTGTATACGTATATACAAATTTTTCCTCCCTCCCTCCCTTTCTTCCTCCCCTCCCCTCCCCTCCCC
>PVLD010023256.1:0-27763 GCA_004027595.1 Dinomys branickii | reverse complement strand
GTCCCTTAAGCTTTCTGCTGAGAGTTCCGCTTAAAAGGCTGTACAGATATTGGTTAGATACTCCCTACCTAGTGACCTGGGTGAGGTGTGTAAGACTGCTCCCCCACCCTCCCAGGGTTCCCTGCAGGTATAGGGATGGATCTCCTCCCCCACTCGGTGATCTGGTCGTGAGTGCCGATATCTCACCAGTTATTGGAGTACCTGCAGGCTTGAAGGTTCCAAGGTGCCAGTCTATCCTTTGGGGCTTTCTGCGCGGCTCGCCCGATGCACACGAAACGTGAGACCGCTGGGCGTTGCCGCCGCCAGAGAGCCGCTCTCTGTCGGGAGTCGCCGGAGAGCTGCGCCGGGTCGGGGGGGCGGGAGGGATCGAGCTGTCTGTATTCTCGGGGCGCCAGGATCCAGCAAATCCCTCTCTCCCGCGCGGCTCGCCCGACACGCGCGAAACGTGGGATTGCCGGGCGTCTCCGCCGCTAACAAGCCGATCTCTGTCGGGAGTCGCCGGGGGGCTGCGCCGGCTCGGGTGGCGGGAGGGATCGAGCCACTCAGGTGGTGTTATCATCCTAAACTCATTTCACAGATAAACTAGCAACACCAACAGGACTCAGTATGATGCCTGAGGTCACACACAAAGTATAAGACCCACAGTTTGAATGTAGGTAACTGGGCCTCAGAAGCTGCACCTTTACCCTCTGTACTGCAGTGTCTCATCTCAGAATGCTCCTGCTCAAACGAAATTATATATAATATAGAAGAATTTTCTTATTGATGCACACATAGTAATGATTCCCTTTACCTACCAATTACCCTTATCTACACAATATAGAGAAAGAATTACCTTATGGTGTACATCTAATTGTTCTAACGTGATGTTTATCTAATAAGGCAACAAGAAAACAAGCTGACTGAAATATGCATATGTGGAATGGAATGAGAAAGGGCAATATATCTGCCCATTGGAAGAGCAATTCCTGGGCTGGAGAGATAGCTCAGGGCACAAGCGCCTGCCTGGCAAGAGCAAGATCCTGAGTTCAACCTCCAGTACCAAAAAAAAATAACAAAAACAAAAAGAAAAGCTATTTCCAATTGGCACATGTAATAATCTGTCCCCTTGAACAAACACCCAACATCTATGACGAAGTGGGAGGTTAAAGAATAAGCTCATGAACAGGGATAGGAAAAGTGGGAAAAAACAAATAATCACTTGCTAAAGAATGAAGTAATTTGCTTACTTTTTTGGTACACTTCTTGACAGTGTTGATTAATTCTTGCATTACCAAATCTACACTCTTCAAGGAAGGCCCTTTCAGCTTTACAATCTGTTTCTTGACTATTGCTTCAAATGCCATGTCTGGGGTAAACAATCCCGTCCTGAATGTGAGAGAGAAAGCAACTTATTACATTGAGACAATTGAGTAGAGTCCAGTAATCGTTCAAAAATGTTTAAATTGGCAGGCCTTTTAAATTAGGCATATAACATACCAAAGCTATGTACTTTAGTAATGTGTTCTATTCACAGTACCACTGCAATATATTTTGTTTGTTTTCTTTGTGGTACTGGGGGTGGAAACCAGGGCCTTCACACTGAGCTACATTCCAGTCCTTTCACTTTTTTTTTTAAGCTTTAGGACAAGGTCTTTCTAAGTTGCCCAGGTTGGCCTCAAATTCATGATCCTCCTGCCTCAGCTCCTTGAGTAATTGGGGTTACCCACAGCCTGACATAATAATATGTCTAATAGTGCTAAATCATAATAAGTTCCCCATCTCCATGGGGAGATTACCATAACCTAGAAACAATGCCCACGAGCTGGGAACGTAGCTCAGTAATGGAGCACTGGCCTAGCATGGGGGAAGCCCTGGTTCAATTCCCCTGCACCACAAAAATAAAACCAGTCATAAAAACAAAACAAAAACAATCTCCAGTGCATTTTTCTAACTTATAATGTGAGTTTTAACTAATACTTAACTGTAATTTGTCCCATCTCACAGCTTCAAAGCAATAAAAAGGGATGCGGCCAGTTCTGCCTGTCAGCAGTTTCCCTGTCTATAGATTCAACGAACCACTGACTGAAAATATGCCGGGAAAAGATGCATCTGTACTGAACATGTACAGATGTTTTTCTTGTCATTATTGTCTAAACAATATAGCATAACCAGTATTTACACAGCACTTACATGAAATATTTTTACTGATACAAGATGACTATGAATTAAGTTATGAACTTATACAAATAATGAATAATAGTCAAAATAACATATCTTCCTTTTCACTAGAATTAATTCAAATTGGTGTCCTAATAATGCTTTTATCATGTGGAGTAAGAACTCTAGGCCACAGATATATGAAGTGTGGGATAGGTGTTTCATAAAAAGTGAAAAATCATCGTGCAAGAGTAAACACAAGGTCAGAAGAGAAAATCTACAGAAGAGGCCCTCCGCTTCACTCATTCTTCCCGGTATTGGCCATGCCCAAGGACTTCTAGGTTCAAGGATTTGCCACCTGATCCTTCCTGATCCTAAACCCTGTCTCCGCCCCTTCTCAGTCTCTTACTTCTCTTCCTCCAACTGCTCAATTCATGGGACTTCTTTTTGGGAAACTTCCCTTCCACCGGGTTTACTCAACATCCCTTCTTGTCACTTACTGAGAGCATCCTGGACTCCTCTGTCTTTCACTAAAGCAATCACACTGTAATTGTCATTTCTCCACTTTGGCTACAGAATAACATTCAAATTGTCTCCCCTGCCTGACCTTAATGGCCTAAATGATTATCCGATTAGTATGTCCCATACTCAGGGCATCGTACATTTCTCATCATCTCACAGGTAAATAATCTTGGAATACTAACAACCAAACTCTTCTGTTGGTACGCATACAAATCAGAAATCCACAGTTCTGAATTACTGGGCAATTGTCTTCAGCACAATGATTCTCTGGTAAGCAAAATAAAAGAATTCCGTTTGGTTGAGCTAAAATATTTTATGACCCCTCCAAAAAATGTGCCTTGGTTCCACTGCATTTTGCAGACAAAGTTATACAAATACCAGGTCTGCCCAGATAAAGAGCAAGATAGCATCTCTACCAGATTTGATTTTGTACTTCACGTTTTTTTTGAGAAGAATGAGAGTAAGAAACTTAGAAATCCTGCTGATGATAAGATAAAATTATTGGATTTGATTTTAGATATTTTCCCCCTTTTAATTTGTAAACTCATATTTACACATACTGTTTGAGGCTTGGGAGCAAATTGTCTACATTTGCAAATGACTGATAATTCTCATTAACTTCTTTGGAAAATTACCTGTCATATGCACACTCAGTGTTAAGCTTTGCCATCTCAGAGTCTGTTCCCCACATGGTCCTCATGTGGCCCTGTGATCGAAGCTGAGCTGCAACTGATTACAGACAGGGGACATACTTTTCATAAGGGGAAGTTTATCCACTAAGTAGCGCTACCTGGAATTCACATCACTTCTAATTAGCATATTCTCCCTGAATTTTATTTAGCCATCTGTAAAAGAATGCAAAAGAAATGTTTTTTAAAGTAATTTTATGATAGTTTTTTTAAAGAAAGTACTCTGGACTGAATTATGTATTACCCCTAAAATTCATGTGTTGAAATTCTACCTAACATAATGGCTAAAAAGCTAGGACTTCTGGAAGAAAATTTGGTCATAAGGGTGGAGCCCTCATGAGTGGGATCTGTGCCTTTCTAAGAAGAGGAAGGGAACTAACTCTCTATCTGCCATGCGAAGATACAATCAGAAGCCAGCAGTCTACAAGCCGAACGGGTTCTCACCAGAACTCAACCATGCTGGCAACCTGATGTGGCCCGCCAACCTCCAGAACTGGGAAGGATAAACACTTGTTGTTTATAAATCACCCATACTATGGTAATTTGTCATAGCATCCTGAAAAGACTAAGATAGAAAATAACTTAGAATGCTCTCACGCTAAATAACAGGAAATTGAGGCACGCGTTTGCCCCAGCCCACCCTCCTAGCGCATGTCCCTCCTGTCCTATCCACATTCCTCAAACCAAACAAAATGCAGACCCCCAGCTCCACCAATACCTGCCGCACTTTCCCACCGATGCACCTCAGATCACTCTTCTTGCCTCCTCCAACCTCAACAACCCCAATTTCATTCCCCACCTTCTGACAACTCCTTGCCGCGTCACGCCCTCGTGCGCATGCGCACACGCATAAACACCACACGCGGGCCTGTGGAACTCACGCTCTAAAAAGGCAAGCTGCAATGCAAAAGCCACCTTCACTACTCTTTCCCGAGCTCCACAACCCCCGTCAAAATTAATCTGTCCCTTCTCTGTGTAAATAATGATTATATATGAGCATGTCAGTCCTCTGTCATTAAATTATAAAGCTTTGGAGAACAGGGTCTTGCTTATCTTTGAGTCTCTCATTGTACAGAGTATAGACTATGTGTGCAGAAAGCATTCTGGGTTTTTTTTTTTAAAGAAACTATGATAATATAGGAAATTACCACTAAGCCCAAACTGAGATTTCCTATATCTGACTCCCGCCTCTTCCTCTACTCTGTTGAGAAGATGAAAAGGCGACTTTACTAGCCATTTATAAACATTCACTTTCCTGTGGTAGCTTGGACTGAAGACAAGGAAATGTGAATCACTTGCCTGATACCGTGTATGTTTTTGATTGCATAGCTTATTTCTCTTCGCAGTTCCTTCTCATTGAACTCCATCTGCAAATGCAAAATGAGCCATGGTTATGACACTTAATTCCTTTGAATAGTAATATTGTTGAATATTACAGAATGAGAGTAACTTGACTCAGTTATTAATAAATGGATACTCATGTCTCTCCTAAGCTAAAACCAGATGGTCAAAACATCTGTTTATATAAAGTTCAAGGCAACATAGAACAACTAGGGATTTCTGGGAATTTTAGAGCAACAGATTTTAACTCTAATATGTATAAGAAGGGCCATGCATAAAGAATTCCTTCTGGGCATAAATCTAGCCACTCGCTTGAGATACAGAATTATTTCTTTGCTGAATATAGCACATTTGAGGTGGATGCATAAATGTCAGTGTCACCTGATGTGCAACAGCAGTATACCTGTCCTGAGAGTAACAGCAGCTGTGTTTTCTCCCTAGCCATTTCAACCACCTGAATTCAAGGCCTCTTTATAAAAGGAAATTAGTAATATTCCATCAAGCCAACACAGGGTAGATTACTGTATAAACAGTTCCCAGAAGTCCTAGGTACCATAAACCTACTTGGACATAGGATCAAAGCGTCATGGAGCACAGTCCTGTCGGGGACATCCAGAGAACCCTGGGCTCTGTTCTGACTCTGATCCAGCCTCTCCTGCCTTCTCTGTCCACTTTGCTCCTCAAGCTCGACCCTCTAGAACAGTGACTTGGCTTAGGTCTCTGCCCATACCTCCTGGCTTCAGAGCTCAGCGCCTTAATCATTCCTCCCTTGCCGTCAGAACCACCCAACCCCCTCCCCCACCTCTTAGCTCTTCACCAGCCGCCATCTTTCCAAACTCAGCTCAGCAGCCCGGCTCCCTTGAGCACTTGGCCTGAGATTCGTATCTGTGGGCTGTGTTTCCATAGCACCCTGCGCTGAAGTTTATCACTTTACTTAGCACATTTTAATAAAACTATCTATTTACCCATCTACTTCCCACACCATGATATAAGCATCCACCTCTTTGTATGTGAGGCAAATAGCAGAGTCTCTAAAATTGCTTAACAGCCTTACAGGGCATTCATACTTAGCAAGCCCAAAACAGAACTCTCAATTCACACCTCCACATCAACCCAGCTTTTCCTCAGTTTCCCTCCTCTGATGGGTACCACCACACAACTGTGAAAATCAAAACTTTGGGACTCATCTAGAATCTTCTGTTTTCCAGCCCCTGTATCCATCTAACTCCTATCAACCTTACTTCTAAAATCCCATCTCATCCGCCTACCTCCATTCTCTCTCAGGAGGTCATTTTTGTTTCCTGGAAAGCTAATGAAATTCATGTTTCCAAGGTTCTCCCTGCAAAACACTTCTTCCAAGACCCTGTGCCTGTGTTTATAACTTTGTATTCTTTACCTTAAAGGGAGCTTCCGAGAAGGAAGAAGCTTTAGGCCCTGCACACAGTGATCCCACTTCTGGTCTGGCCTTACTGTTTTCCTCGCCTTCCCTGTGTCTCGTCCCTTTACAGTCTAGCAGGCACAGTGTTCAGGATCATCAATCAAATTAGGTCACATGCCCGCTTAAATCTTCCTGCAAACTGTCCTTTGTTAAATGTGAACACCTCGTTCTAACCCAGAGAACCTAAGCCCTGTGATCAGACACCTCCTTCCTCTCTCTGAATTCGCTGTCCTCCTCTTCCTCACCACTCTGCTACAGCCACATCCGCGCTTCACCTGCCATGCACGTTGCTGTGTTCGGGCTTCACCCAAGGGGTTCCTCCTTTGCACAAGTCTCCTCCCGAAGCTCATTATGTGGCTGACCATTCATGCTGTTCTGTCATGATTTCAGGGTCCCTTTCTCAGACAGCACTTGCCTAAACATCCCATTAAAAGTGGCTTTCACCTCATATTATGCTAGTAGTACTTTTTCTCATGTCATCTGTTGATTTTCCATCTTTACCCAGCAGACAAATTAAGACTTCTATTTTCATCTCTGGCACCACCTCTATTTTGAACTTTGGCACATGGCAGATGCTCAAACAATATTTCTAAGTTCATCAGACAATACATAAACATTATAGAAAACTCCATGTTACTTTAAATGATTTGAAAGATTGTTAAATCTCATTAAATAAAAGGAGATATGAAAATATTTCTCTCCTGAATTTCACTACACAAGTTTAAAGGTTTTTTGCTCAAAGCACTATCAAGCCCCACACCGCTCACATAACATTGTGTCAAGGGATCTGTAAAACAGAATAGGAAAACACAGTAGAATGAAAGAGGGAAATTATGACTTGTGGTACAGACCTTCACTATTTCAAAAGGAAAGCGCTCGTGGAAAATGCGGTTGATCTTCGCACCGCCTGAAAGCTCCAGAGTGTCTACTTGGTCCCCTGACCCTTCGATTCTCTTCTCAAAGTCCACAGCAAATTGCTGAACCATCCTACAGTGTGAAAGAGAAAGAAATTCAGGTTCATGTCGCATAGCTTTGCATTCCTCATTTTATTTGTCCGTGACTATTCCTGGACATCCTTTCCCAGTGTTCTTAGTGGCACCTACTGGTGGAGCTAACACTGTACCTTGTTCAGCTCCCGAAATTTCATTATGTGAAATGCTCAATTAAGATGGTAGACATAGAACCAGCGTAAATATTGTAAATATCTTCATCTTTAAATGAATTTAGAGCCAGGCCTAGGCCACATGCCTGGAGTCCCAGCACTCGGGAGGGTGAGGGTGAGGCAGGAGGGTGGCCATGAGTTCAAGGCCAGCCTGGGTTACATGGGGAGTTTAAGGCCAGCCTGAACTACATAGAGACCCTGTCTCAAAAAAAAAAAAAAAGAATTCTGACCATTTAGTTGCAACTATGAAATGCTATTTAAAGCATACCTAGGGGCTGGGGATATAGCTCAGTTGAATAAGCGCTTGCCTGGCAAGTGCAAGGTCCTGAGTTCGATCCCCAGTACCACAAAAAAAAAAAAATTTAAAAAAAATTTAAAGCATACCTGAGGGAAACTTAAAGTTTCATAATAAAATTTAAATTAGACACTTGCACTCCCACTCCTGTGATGTCACACTTTCCCAGTGTCCCACCTGCTCCAGTTGAGCCCTCCCACTTCAGGAGCCACGCTTCCTCCCGCAGTACTGCAGGCTCTGTCTCCCCTCCTTGTCCTGAATGCTTGTCCTAGGTGATCCAAAGGAGGCTACAGCTTCAAGAATTATCAAGAAGCCACAGTTTCTCCAGACATTCATTTCTAGCTCTTGGTTTTGGGGAATGACTGGCCCACCTGCGCAGCTGTCTACTGGAGTTTTATTTTCTCTTAGCTGCCTTGAACTCAGCATGTCTGAAACATGAACCAATTCACTTCTCTCATTCCCAAGACAGCTAATTCTCCTGCATTCCCAAATTTCTCCTCCTGATGGATGGACTCAGGGCCTCTCTGTGCACCTCCTTTTCCCTCATCCCATATTTCACGCCACCTCCTTTCTGTGCCTCAGACAGGAAATACTCCTGCTTCACCCCCCACTCTGCCATGCTTCATCCCTCAGCACCTCCTGTGAATGTTTTAAAATTCCAGAACGGTACACTAGAGCAGATGCCTTGAAACAGTGGAAAATTCAGAAAACTTCTCTCTGGCTGCTCTTTCCCCTGTGCTCTGCCTGTCACCTGGCCAACCCAGCGACCGGAGGAACAGCTGCACCAAAATTCACACTGTTCTCCTGGCCTCCTCCTTCTGCCTGACAAACGCCCCTTATACCTCAAATGCCATTTTCTTGGTCAGCTCACCCCATTCTCCACACTTCACTGCTTCCTTGTATGGGCTCCTGACACCTTATATTTACCAGAAACAGTACTCATTAGATGCTGAAATAGCTAATTGCTCATATTCCCAGACTCTACTGTGACTTTTGAAGACGATAATTTTATGTACTGCTGAATCTTCGATGATACCCTAGGGCCAGACTATAAGCGGAGCGCATGAAGAAGCTGGAGGAAGGAAAGAGGCAGAAGAAAGGGCAGGAGGGCAGAGACGCAACAGAAAAGACAGGTCCATAGAAAGGGGCTGAATCAGCTCTTCTTATGTCAACCGTGCAACTGTGAAAAATTCTGTAATCTGAGTCCCACGAAGGCGCCGAGGCAGAGCGGCCAGGGCATTCCAATCTCAGGAGATGTTACGATAACGACCCAGGGCCTGAACACAAATAGCTTTCCTTTCTCTGTAACTTGAAGAGTTTCCACAAGACCTTAACCAAAACCAAGGGAGCTAGGAAAGAACTGCATCTCAGAGAAATTTTTACATTAGTATGATCTTGTAATTTTTAAGCGAAGAAATATAGGATGATTAATTTAAGACGTTTTTCAAAAGGCTTATGGTGCCATAGGAGGTATCAAATATCGTCTTTAGAGAGACACCTTGGGCAGGGGTCCTTCAGTTCAGAGGACCTGATGGAAGTGGCAGCACGGGAATAAAGGGACAGTTGAACCCAAAGGGGACCGAGGGAGAGAACAAAAGGATGACACACAAGCTGGTGGTAACTCTCTACCTGCTCTCTGACCCCAGCACAACCCAGAGAGAAATCTAACAACCCAAAGACAAGACAAGATGTGCAGGCGTAAGAGATGCTTGGAGGTTTTCCCGTCCGCACTTTTAAAGAGCTCCATTAAGACCATTACCAAAACAGAAAAAAGAAACATCAATGTGGCCTTATTGTCTGTGCTGCCACTGGAAAAATGCACATAGATAAATCACATGAAATAGTTGAAATAAAAAGACAATAAGGACAAGGAGCATCTATAAAAACAGGGACAAAATTCAAATGATGTTTTCATCTGTATTTACTCATTTCTAAAACTAAGGACAAAACTAACCTTGCTGATCATTATGAGTTTTATGCACTAAGTCCAATTTTACACAATTTAATTGAGAATGGGACTAGGTAATGGGTTGTTTATAACAAAATAAGACAAAAAATCATTCTGTAATACCATTCTCCAAGACAATATAAAAATTTACAGAGAAATCCCCATTTCCTTGCTGCTTTTATCAAACCTAGGAAACAGCAAACTGGAGAAATAGGTGTAAGGTGAAAAGGGGAAGAGAAAGGTAACCTACTGCAAAAGCGCTTTGGTCTTCCTAGTGGGGTCTTCTGGTTTGAAGTTTTTGTAGGCTTCCACTTCATGTTCTATGGACAGCAACTGCCCCTGCAGTTTGTTCCTGAAGTTTGGCAGGGTATCTCGAATGTGATTGGTGAGTTGCTAAATAAAACAAAACAAAATGGTACAGCAGATTAAAGATGGACTAATGAGATGAAAATCAGCCCTCACTGTTTTCCTAATCATTTACAATCTTAGATATATAGAGACGTAAATATAAATAGAGATAGGAATAGGTTAAGGAAGGTAGGTAATAAGAAGCACAGTCTCCTCACTGCCCTTTAGAGCTGTTCAAAATTCCTTCAGTTAGATAACTCACTTCAGTTATGTCTTTATGTCCTAGAAGACACTGTTAAAATGCAGCTAATGTCATTGTGAAGCTGCCAGATAACACCACGGCATGGATTGGTTTATCAGATCACCTACCATGTAGAAAGTAACCTTAAGTTAGAATGTGTTAGGAATGAAGGAAACCAAAAGTTATAGGTATTGTTTCATGTGTTTGAGGGCAAACAGATCACCCCATTTATGGAGCTCAGGTGGTCAAAGATGCCACTGGCACCCACTAGCTGCTAAGTTTCTCTGCCCCCTGAAGCTCAGCCAGGAGCTTCCTAACTTTGCTCCACCTCTAGGCTTCTATCCAACCCTGGTTAGTCACTCCTTCTACCTTCAAGGAGATCACCCTAAAACTTCCTTGACCAAGAAAGGAAAGCTTCCTCTGCCGCTGACATCTCTACCTGCCCATGTGCTTGTCATTTCCTCTGCAGTCACAGGCATCCTGAGCTCAGTATAATGAAAACTTCTCTAAGATACTGCCTAACAGTACGTGATTCATAAAAGGCAAAACTCAGTATAAGCCCAGATTGCTCAGCTCCCTGCCATATGTTCTCCATGGTGCAGTTGAAGAAAAATCTGAATTAAAAGGAAAAAAAAAGGTGATTTTCCTAAAATGCTTGGGTAATAAAATGAGAATGAAGAGAAAGGGATAACATAAACTTGATAGACATATAAGAAAAAGAACAATCATTTGAAAGAACATATCCAGACTGACAAGAAATCATTTTAAATTATTTTTATGTGTATCTGAAGTTACCTCAGGAAATCTACTCAATAAATGTAATTGTCAGTAGTTCTTGACTCTGGTACTCTCCCTGCCTATAGGTGTGAATTGTTGTGATAGTACCCAAGTGTGTGTTGTTCTTGCAGCTATCAGAGCAGAAAACAATAGAATGGAGCAGACTACATCCCTAGTAGCAATGTCACAAGCGGTAAGGACCCAAATCTAAAATAATGGTACACCTGGAACCCCAGCAGGTTTCCCTGTGAGCTGGTATAAAAGCACTTGGCTTCCGTTTTTGCTTCTCATACATCTCAACAGTGAAGGAAATTGCGGCCCCTTCTTGGCTTTGTAAACTACTTCTTTCCTCGCTTTTCATAACCCCAGCTCATCTACTTTCTCTTCTAGTCACGCTGGACATAACCTCCTCCCTCTCTTTTGATAGTTCATTATCCTCACCTGACTGGCAATATTCAGATTTCTCAAACATGGTATTAGGCACCTCAGTTCACACCCTGTTCTTTCTTAAGGTAATCTCGTCCCATCCAGGGCTTCAGTAAACAACCAAACCTATGGCCTCTAAAACATTATCTCTGAACAGGACTTCTTGTCTCTCCTCTGGGCTTATATATTTGACCACTTTCTTGACTCCTCCTCTTAGATGTGTCAATGACCTCTCAGCCTCAGCACGTACCAGGTCCAATAAATAATTGCTATGGTTTGAATCTGGAGTCCCCTCGCTACCCCTAAAAAGGCCCACATTTGGAGACCTGGTTCCCAGCCTGTGCTGCTTTGGGAAAGCAGTGGAATACTGCAGAGCCTAATGGAAGAAAATAAGCTCACCGAGGGCATGATCTTAATAGGGATACTAGGACCCTGACCCCTTCTCTTTTTCTACTTCCTGACCACCATGAGGTGAGCAGACTTCTCAACCAGCAGCTCCCGTATGATGTGACATGCTGCCACAGGCTCAAAACAACAAGGTAAAGGTAGTCAAGCCATGGGGGGATGTGACCTGGAAGTGGGAATTGGGATCCTGCGTGCTTCTCTCTTTCTCTGCTCCCTTCTCTGATATAAGCTCCCACCATGATAGCTCACATGAGCATAGGCCCAAAGCAACAGGGCCAAGTAACCATACCCTGAAACCATAAGGCAAAATAAATCTCTCTTCTTTATATGTTGTTTACTTTGGCATTTTGTCACACAGCTGAAATAGCTCAAGTACACTGCTGCACTGTGGTATCCTGCCACAGTGACACTGCTTTTCCCCTCAGGGTTCTGCATCTACTTCATAATAATTTTAAAATGTGGAATTCCCTGGTCTATCACCCACCCACTCTAATTTACTATCAAGTTTTCAAGTTTCCTAAATACTCTGCAGATATACTGGGTTTTTTCACCTCCAGTAGCAGCATCTAAGACAAACCATCATAATTTTTATTTTTAGCCTTAATTGGTTTTCCCAGTTTTACTCCTAGGAGATCTATAATTAATCTTCCCGTGTGTTACACCACACTCTTTCTTCACCCACCTATCTGATCTCTTAAATGACTCCCTGCTACTAACCCTTAATGTGGCCTACAAACCTTCTAGGACCCACCCATTGCCTACATCTCCATCTTCATCTCTTACGACTTACCCCCTCTTCCTCTGCCTTTGAGCTATAACAGCCTTTCTTTCATTTCCTCAAAAAGGTAACAGGTTTTTTAGTTTTTTTCCATGGAAACTGTCCTTTAGGGTTAGAGGTATTGGTACACTTCGAATCACCATAAAATTTTTTCCTAGTTTCCAACATAGTATGAAGACCTCAGATGCAACAGTGATTATCCAGGAAAGAACAGGCATTCCATGCAAAATTCATTCAATTTTCAGTCAACTACAACCCAGTTATGTCATAATTTAGTGACCACCTGTAATCAATAGTCAATCATTTCCTTCTTTCTAATCATATTAGTGATTTTTCTCTAAGGTTTTTTAGATTATTTGTACTTTCCCTAGACCAATACAGGTGTTCAAGCAGAAATCTAAAAAGAGTTTTATCAATCCTGATTATATTTCTAGAATATCTTGGTTCTTGGATGGCAAACTGGTGCCACATCTCTAAAATAGTTCATATTTTTAAAATGATACAACCAAGGGCTGCCTCATAGTTTGCAAATATGCTTTACCTTTACCTTAAAGGAACCTTCTATGTTGTCGGTGGGAATGTAAACTGGTACAATCACAATGGAAATCAGTATGGAGAGTCTTCAAAACTACAAACAGAAATTCCATTTGACCCAGCTATCTCTCCTGGGTATCTTCTTAAAAGAGTTAAATCATCATTTAAAGTAATATATTCACGTCCTTAATTTAAAAGGACAAGCTTTATAGTAGCCTCTATTATGCCACCCAACATAGAAACATACCACTGCTTTCTAGTTTCTGAAATGTCTCCAGATGTTTTCTCTAAGTGGTTCAAATGCAATATCATTTACTGTGACAGCTTCTGCTGATAACTTTAACGTGCAACATCAGAATGTCCAATAACTTCCTTATCAATGGATTCCTTTAAAAGACAGGAGTTAAAGCACAATTTATAATTTGTGAGGAAACCTGGCCACATATAGAGTCAACTATAATAAAAACTCAGGCAAAGGGCCCTGCACTGCATGACAATGATGTGGGTCACCGGGTAAGTGTAGTGTGGTTTTGTAGGGCAACTGTGTTTGGTGCAAGGAGGGCAATAGGCAGAAGGCCAGTTCCAATTCTGTGTATTTAGGGAAACGGGTTATTCTAGGGTAGTGGAAATACATGATTGCTTAATCGGGGTTGGTTGTTTTTGAAGAGTATAAATTAAGAAAAAATCAGTCTTAAACAAAACCATAAAAAATTTGTGACAGAAAGTCTAAGCTAATAATTATAGCTTGCTATTTCAAAAACAGATGCAAAGATATCAAATTTTCAGAGCTACGTGCATTTAACTTCTCAAGATAACTACACCTTGTGAGTGAATGCGTATTCCAGTGTCTATTCCTTTTCACCGGTCCTACAGAAGTACATGTTTCCGCTTTGAGCACTGTCCTAAAAAACGGTAAGGTGAATCCAATCCACTAAGAAGACTAATAGTGTGGACCTCAGAATGCATATTCATTCTTAGAAACTCCTGTCATTTCAACTGACTACAAATGTAAATTTAGGTACATTTTGGAAATATAAATTTAAAAACAAGAAGTATGCATTCCAGTAGTCAACAGATTTCATAACTGTTCTTGTTGCTTGAAACAGCGCTTTTACCTGGTTGAGGACCTTCTGCAGGTGCGGGGTGCCCATGCGGTCAGCAATGTGTCTGTAAGCAGGGTGGGAGAGGAAAAACTTCCTCTCCGCCAGCATGGCCGCTTTAATGTCCTTCTTCCCGTCGATGTCCTTCTGGCTCCTGTTCACTACCCCTACGTAACCTGAAACAAAGCAGAGGCCTTTACATAGCTTCAGTCACTTTTTCTAGGGAGACTTCAAAGCCCTTGAAGAGGCCAAGTAAAAAAGGTAAAATTAGTTTTAAAGCATGTAGAGTGGATCATTTCATAAAACATAATCTGAGACACCAGTATTTTTAAAAGGCTGCTGACTTGGCGAAGGATAATTCCTGGAATTGACAAGATAATATTGCTCACTTTGAAAAGCTTTAAGCATTTTAAGAAAGTATGTCTCTTTACCAGTTGTGTCATATAGCAGGCAAATAATTATCACACTTAAAACAGAATGGTATATATTTATGTAGTATATGATGAATATTTATAACCTCCCTTCAAAACCTTTCCTTTTCCTGTTTTTTTTTACAGTCCTGTTATTTTAAGAATAGTTCTCCTTTGAGATCATTTTAACACACCATTTGGGAATATTGTGCCATTCTATTAAAAGTATAACTAATAAATTCATTCTTCACAACACAGCATGCATGAAAAACAAGCATCCCAGTGGTTTTTCAGGTGTTTCTCTGCCATATTATCAAAGAAAGCTCCTACAGAGCACAGTACTTACCCCTGCGAAGAGGCAGCAGCTTATTCTCTAGGACATCTCTGGCATCTGTTCCTTCATCCATAAGATCCAATTTGGTGATCACTCCAATGGTTCTCAGACCTGCATCATAAACAAACAGAGCATTACAACATTTGCAGAAAACTAACAAATTATAGACATTACATATTTCAGTGCTGAATGAAAAGCTCGTATTTCCAGTCCTTTTCCTTCTCTTTTCTATCTTTGCTTCTAATCCCCTAACACCCAGGTTTGGAAAAATTTCTACATGATAAAAGGGAGAGCTACAAAACCACCTATCCATAAAATAACTTCCCATCCAAGAAAGAAAAACAACTAACTATAGCACAAAATACTTCTAAATACAGTCACGTGTTGCTTAACCACAAACATATGTTTTAGGAAGTGTGTCATTAGTAGATTTCATCACAAGGCAAAAAATCATATTGTGCACTTGTGTAAAGTTCAATGGTATCGATCAGTCTCTCTAAGTGGTCTCCTGATGGGAGACACATAGCAAACACAAGATGTATGAGGCCGCTGCCAAGGTAAAACAGCACACTGTTTCACAGTCAACATTTTTTATAAATAGAAGAAATAGACTTAAATCCAGTGCTCAGTAGTGTAGCATAGGCTGGGCACAGTGGAACACACTTGTAATCCTGCTACTTGAAAGGCTGAGGCAAGAAGATCGTAGGTTGGAAGACAGCCTGGGCAATTTGGTGAGATTCTGTCTCAAAATTTAAAAATATCACATGGGCTGAGAATATAGCTCAGAGGTAGTGTCCATGGGTACCATCCCTAGCACTCCAAGAATAATTCATTAATGAACAAACCACGAACAGCCATTTATATCATTACTAAATATTATGTATTGTACATAATCACAGCTGTTCCATATTTATACCCCCAGCAGTGCAGTAGGTTGGTTTATATCGGCACTCCCAAAACACATAACCTGGGGCTGGGAATATAGCTCAGTGGAATAAGCGCTTCCCTAGCAAGCGCAGGGTCCTGAGTTCGATCCCCAGTACCACAAAAAAAAAAAAAAACCAAAACACATAACCAATGTACTGCACTATCATGTTATGATGGCCACAGTGTCATGAGCAATAGGAATGTTTTGGCTCCATTGCGATCCTACTGGACCACTGTCATATTACACACTGTATCTTGAACCAAAGTCATTATGCAGCGCGTAACTACAAGTTTATTTTTGAACCCTACATGAATGGAAACTAACTTTCCTTTTAACTTTCCTCCCATGTACTCCACCTAATACAGATGCTTTACTTTTATTATTATATTATATTATATTATTAAAACCAAATAAACAAACAAGTAGGTTGTGCATGAACCAATGATTTGAGTGTGTCATAAACCAGGGAGTATAACTGATCCGGTTCCGAGTACTTAAAATGAACAAACAAATAAATAACTCAGTTACAGGATAGTGCCATCATAAAAAATAAGCATACAGGTTTCACAGTATTTGCTGTTTCTTAGAAAATGAAATATGATTTAATGAAAAGAAGACTAATCCAGGAGTTGTGAAGCTTGGATTCTACCCTGAAGGAAGCCATTTAACATTCTGGGTCTCAATTTTCTTCCTCTGCAAAACAAAGATTTAGACACAGTGAATTTTAAGGTTCCTCCCTGTAAGTAAATGACATTGGGAACTAGACATTTTATGTAGCACTGTAAATATATGATATTGCTACTCTGTTTTGTTCATGAAATTGACAGTATTTGCTCAGCAACTGATATCATTAAGTATTTCTTTGGATATCCATTTAAACCTGGTACTTGAATATAGATTATCTTTTGTCTGAAACTATTCCAAAATAATAATGGCTAATATCTATTAAGCCAGCTATGGCTTTAAATGGGTAGTATATCTTAAATATTCTTAAATATTCTAACCCTAAAACATAATGCAGCTATAAATATTTTTATTTTATTTTAAAAATAAAAGAACAAAAACATATTAACAAACAGACATCCATTTACAAAATAGCACAAGAACAATACAGGCAATACTGAAATACAGACAAGGTGATAGGAAATTAACAACGGTTGTTGTATCATATATTGGTATGTTCAAAGTGCTTACTCAGGAAAACAAATAGACAGGCAGGATTGATCAAATAATTAATCATTAACTGTTCCTTTCAATAAAGCAATAAAAGTCAGTAGTACAACTATGTTAGCTATCCTGTATATACATATACATATACACATATCATAATTTTCCCCTTCTTTCTTTTCTCTTTTCCCTCATCCCAGTTGCTCTTTACTTTTGACCAGTTTCCTTTCATTTCACAATGTCTATCATACCACCTAATTTTTATTCACTCTTTCAGGTTCTTATACTAGTGAGACAATACATTGCTCACACATGCAGGTCTGATTTATCTCACTTATGAGTATGATCTCTAGTTGTGACCTATAAAAGCCTCAAGTTTATCTTCCTTTATAGCTGAGTAATATTCCATTATATAAAAATACCACAACTTTTTTATCCATTCCTCAGTGGATGGACATTTGGGTTGCTCCTATGATTTAGCAGTTATAAATTGTGCTGCTATAAACATGAGTGCACATATATCGCTGTGGTATGATGTTTTCAGTTCTTCTGGGAAAACACACAGAAGAGGAATAGCTGGGTTAAATGGGAGCACTAGATCTAGTTTGCTAAGGAATCTCCAAACTGATTTCCACAGTGATTTCACCAGTCTGCACTCCCACCAGTAGTGAAGAGTTCCTATTTCTCCATAGCCTCAGCAGTATTTGTTATTGGTTGATTTCTTCATGGCAGCCATTCTTACTGGGGTAAGATGAAATCTCAGTGTTGTTTTAATTTGCATTTCTCAAATGACTAATGATGTTGAACATTTTCTCATATATTTATCTGCCATTTGTATTTCTTTATCTGAGAAGTGTGTATTCATCTCAGATGCCCATTTTTTGATTGGGGCTTTGAATTTGGGGGGGCTGATGTTTTTTAACTCTTTATACGTTCTAGATAGAAGACCTTTGTCTGCGGGACAGTCAGCTAAAATTTTTTCCCACTTTGTGGGTTTTCTTTTTACTCTGCTGGTGATTTCTTTAGATGTGCAAAATCTTTTCAGTAAGATGAGATCCCATTTGTTGATTCTTTGAAGTATTTCCCATGTGGTTTAGTTTTTGTTCATGAACTGTCTGCCTACACCTACGTCTTCAAGATTTTTACTTACTTTCTTTTCCAGTAGATTTAGTGTTTCTGTTTTAATATTGAGATTTGTGATCCATTTTGACTTGAGTTTGGTGTATGGTGATAGACTTGGGTCTATTTTCAGTCTTTGGCAAATGGCAAGCCAGTTTTTCTAGCACCATTAGCTACAAATTTTTGTATATGTGATGCTGAAGTGAACCCTAGCTACAAATTTCTGAAGATGAAGAAACAAAGACACAATGAAGCTAAGTTGGTCTAAATCTATAGTCACAGACAGATGGTGAGCCCAGTCACTCTAGGACCCAAGTTTATAACCAATATGTTTCTCACAGTGAAAACAAAGAGACAAACAAACCCAAAAGCTTAAAGCAAGTGTCAAAAATGAAAGAAAACCACAGGAAAAAATTGAAAATGGAGACCCAGAAGGAGGAAGTCTAACTAACAGACCAGAAAAAGTACAAAACTGAATTGAAGAAAATCAGTGCTTTAAGAAGCCCAGAAGTGAGGTAATTTATATGAAAGCATCTCAGAGAGGTTGAGATCCGGAGAGATAACAGCTCTGAACATAACAAAGAAGGGTGGCGACGACTGAAGCTGAAAACAGGAGCAGGGGGTGAAAGCAACGAGCTTGTCCTAGCTAACCTAGCTGGACACTGTTCTTCGTACATCCTGGTAGGACTGTGTAGCCTCATGTTGTTTGAAAGACTGAGCTAGAGAAAGCTCCGAATTCAAGGGCATGAAGCCTTTGAAGGGTTGAATATGGAAAGAGGTTTGATGAAGTGAATCGTAGCATACTGGACAGTAAGATTCTTTCCCCTCTCAGTCCAGTTCCCTGCTCTAACTTTAAGAAAGAGCTTGCTGGCAGACAGTTAAGTCCTACTACCCCTTTACCTCTTCCAAGACACTGTAGGAACTTTGTCTAGAGAGAGTCCCCATTACAAGAAAAAAACATAGATGCTGACATGTAGAGAAACCTAAATTTTGAAAATCCAACAAATTGCCCTGCTGTGAAGTCTACCACTTAGTAAGCTCAGCATACTCATGGAGTGGTTTTGACCACCCAACCACCTGTTAATATCTTATCTCTAACTACAAATGATAAACACAGATTTTTTTTGGCTGAGACAAAAAAAAAAAAAAACACTGAAAAATAGGAGAAAATAAAGATAATGTAAAATGTGAAAGAAAACCTTATTAGTTTATTAATATCCTTAAAGAAAAAGAAAAATCACTGCACTCATGAAATAGGAACAGAATGCCATAAAAGGTACATTTAGACACCCCAAAAGTACCCAAAGTTAAAACACAAGAGGTCAAAATATTAGTAAACTAGTTGGAAAATAAAGTTACAGAACCCTTCCAGAAGGCAAAAGAAAAAGAAGTAATGGGAAAGAAAAACATTTCTAAAAAATAAGAAATGACCATGAAAATCCAATATCTGAATAATTGATATTGCAGAGAAAAAAGATCAAACAGAAACAATTAGGGAGTAGAGAGAGCCTATTTAAATAAATGACCTATAAAGTTAAAGACTTTATAAACTAAGTGAACTCAGCAAGGGCCCAACACAAAATGAAACACACACACATAAACTTATCATTGAAGTTTTAAAGCACTAGGAGCAGACAAAAGATTCTTAAAAGCTCCTAGATAAATTTTTAAAAGCCACATAAAAAGTGTTGGAAATCCCTGTAGTATCAGAAATTTCCAGCAGCAAACTGGAAAACCACAAACAACAGGGCAATGTTCTCAAAATTCCAAAAGAAAATAATTTCTAAGCTAGAGTTCTACATTATCAATAAATGTGACCATGGAAAAAAGATACTCTCAAGCTTGCAAAATCACCAACGATTTTACTCTCCCCTTCCCTATTTCTTAGGTAGCTAGTAAAGGATTTAGTCCATAGAACAAGAGATAAAATCAACATAGAAGTTCAGGAATCAGGGATGCAACCAAGAAATAAAGAAAATTTTCAGGATGATATAGATCCCAGAACAGAGTCATAAAAATAGCAGTAAATATCTACGGGAATGAGAGGAGGCAGCTTTCAAGAGATGTTTACACAAACACATACCCACCACACAAATGATGGTGATAGGGTCCTAATGCCTAATATTTTTAAAGATCTTGAGAGAGTAAGACTTCAGCAGAACTGTTGAGAAAGCATTAATGTCAGGTGGAAGACAGATAGATAAATGACAGACAGACAGAACAAAAGTGAGACAATAGTCAAACTCAGAAAAAGAAAGTGTAATGCAAGAAAGGGAAATTTAATCAGAACTTACCACATCATTTAACAGCAAAGAACATTTTCAGAATTATAAAAATTCTCACAACAAAATATGATTATGTCATCACATTGGAGTGGAGAAAGAGAAGTGTGTATGTGTGTGTATACTGGAAAGTCAATGAGAATATATAGAACTAAAAACAAAAAAAAATGACAACTGCAATAAATAGTATATTACATAGAAACATGGAAGTAACTAGCAAAAGAAACAGCTAAAAGGACTGAAAGTAGCTGCCTCTAGAAATCAGTGATTAGGAGTTAAGAAGGATGAGTAAGGCACTCAATTTTTATTAGCAGCCTCTGTGACTAATGTAGCCTATACATATAGCCTATATATATATATATATATATATATATATATATATATGGCATATAGATATAGCTTTAAGAAAAATGAAAGATTATAAAAGTATTTTCATTACTACTACCTTCTTTCTGAAAAGGTAGCCATGTTCACTCTTAGTTGTACATCAGAAACGGCAAGGCAGACTATTTTTCTTTTCACAGATACACATCTTAAAATAATCAAGAAACTCCTGCTGGCAGACTCAATAGCTGCGTAGATGGATCTCAAAAAGCTATTGTCAGAAGAGGTTTCAAAGGTTTTAAAAGAAATCCCCAGGAAATCTAAAGACCTGGATAAAATAGAGTACGTTGTTCAACTCTGATTGCGTGCCAGCTTCATTAAGGAAACAAAATAAAAACCATATGAGATAGGTACTATTATTTTCCCAGTTATACAGATTGAGAGAAGTAATAGTTGGAGAAGAGAACTATATTTGCCTAAAAAGCTCTGTTATCCCTTGTGTTTAGATGTTTCCCCAAAGCCTCACAGGGTAATAGCTGGGGCTTATTCAGAGGTGGCTGGATTTAGAGTGACCCTGGAATTGATTCATGGTGCAATGCTAGGATTAAGGGTCTAAGTGCTCCCTGCTCTAAGTAACCTGGATAAGATACAAGTGATAGAAGAAGTTATGCTCATCTCTTTTTGTTTTGCTACCTTATGCCCGCCTGAACTGTTTCTCACTTGGGATGCCACCCTGCCTTGGAGCCAGCAGACTATGAACTGAAAATTCTACAAACTGTGAGCTAAATAAACCTTTCCTATTTTAACTTTGGGCAGCAGGTGTTTTATCTCAGCAATGAGAAAAGGAACTAAGAATTTGGTACCAGAGAGGTGGAGTCATTGTTATGACTATACCTGACCATGTGATTTAGGAGACTTTGGACCTTGCTGTGGGAAGAGGAAAGAATTAGGAAATGTTTGGAGATTCCAGCTGAAAAAATACAGTAAGGACACCTGAGGTGTACTGGATGGGAGATTCTGGCCAGAGCTTAGAAGACCAGAAGGGTGAAAGAAATGCTGCCAGTAAAGACCAGGCTCAGGAAGTTTCTTCTGAGAAAAAGGATTGCATTGGTGTTTGGATTCTAGATGATATGTGTTATGGCTTGGCAGAAAGTGTCTGCATTTTACTCATGTCCAAGACTGCCTACAAAGATGGAACACAGGAGAAATTGGTCACTGAAAATACTGGTGACAAAATGTAAAGTACTTCAGAAGAAGAAAGTAGAAAAAAATACCCTGAGGACAACACAAGAACCAACAGCACTCCACCCTTTGTAGTCTCAGAGGTACAAAAATGAAAGACTTTGCTTTGAGAAGAGAGCCCCAGAGCACCATGCTCCAGAATATTGGCAGCTAGGGAAGTCGTTCCCCAGGATTTGTTTCATAGGCACTCAATTCCTATAGCCAAGAAAGAAGGAAGCCTGGCTACTGCTCCGGCTGGCAGTAGACCTTAGCATCACTCATATGGGGCTGGTTTTAGGTGCATGTAGAATGGCAGAGTTGTAGAATCAGGAAGGTTTCCACTCAGATTTTGGAAGAAGACCTGAGAGGCCAGACAGTGCACCCCTGAGAAGGCAGTGTGTGAAGCTGTGAGTGTGAAGGCAAAAGTGCAGTACAGATCCCAGAAATTGGAAAAGCCAAGAGTGTGGATCATCTGCAGAAAACTGCAAGCAGAGAGCAGAGATGGCCCAAAAGCGAAGCCATGGGAGTTAAAACCGCCCACAGTGCCACAGGGGCAGAGCTACAAAAGTCCTCTGGAGTTCACATCTTGCCACAGATTGCCTCAGATCCTGCACATGGAACTAAAGGACTTAATGTTGCCCCACTGTTTTTTAGACTTGTCTTGGTCCCATTCCTTTGCATCTCCCTATTTGCACCTTTTGGAATGAAAATGTCTATACTGCACCACTGAATGTTGGAAGTGAATAGCTTTCTTTTCATTTGTACAGGAGGTCACAGCTAAGAGTTTGTCTTAAATGTCAGAGGAGACTTTGGACTTATACTTTTCAGCAATGCTGAAACTCTTAGGAATTTGGTAACTCTTGGAGATGGACTAAATGCCTTTTGCATAAAGGGATATACATGTTTGGGGAGATAAGGACAGAATGTTATGTTTTGTGTTTAGTTGTCTCCCCAAAGCCTCATGCAGTCATAAGTGGAGCTTATTCAGAGGTGGCTGGATCTAGAGTGTGGATGCTATAGTTGATTTATGGTGCAATAATAAGATTAAAAGCACTAGGATTAAGGGTGTGAGTGCTACCCTCCCTAAGTAGCATGGCTAAGATATAAGGGATAGAATGAGCTGTAGTGGTCCCTTGTTGCTTTTGCTGCCTTCTACCCACCATGAACTATTTCTCCTCTGTGATGCTTGTCTACCATGCCACACTACCTGCCTTAGATTATGGACTAAAACCTCTGCAAACTGGAACCTTTCCTCCCTACACTTGGGCATTCGATATTTTGTCTCAGCAACAAGAAAAGTAACTAAGAGTCACAACCTATATGGCAAGAAACTAGTGTTCAAATCCAGCAACCTAATTTTATTGTCAATTATTGTATTTTTCTGCCAATTCTTAGCTAGTTTCTATCAGTAAATAGCTGTGCAGTTACTTAGGAACTTAGATCATCTTGGCCTGTTTCTCTACAGAACTAGAAGTTTGGCAAGATGTCTCTTTGAAGTCCAGAATTCTGGGAAAATGAGAAATTTCCAGATTGAGAAGAGATTATGTACAGTAAGAAATTTAGGACAATTTAATGCAATTCTTCCCTTCCTACTAAAAAGAAAATAAACATAATAAATTAAGAGATAATAAAAATTGTGATAATTGTGTTTTAATTATGCTTCTCTTCAGTAAAGGATACCCATAATGATGAGTACCAAAGAGTTTTGATGAAGACCTTGCAAAGACACACAAGGCACTTGAAAAATCTGATATTTACACAGCACAAGGTTACATGCACTGGCTCAAGACTGTGTGTGGCCCTTGCTAGTTTATCAGTAGGAAACTGTAACATGACAACCACATATCACAGAGTATGTATATTGTCCTGGGAGAATTATTAACAACATTCCTTTTAACTCTCAAAAGATTCATTCTAAAGGACAAATCATTATATACTCTCACTACACATCAAGGAAAAGGAAAAAAAAACACCTTATGATTTAAATTGAGCAATGGAGCTCCAGCCTTGAAAGTAAAGAGTTTAGCTATCACCAGCTCATCCTCCTAATATATAAGACATGGAACAAGCTGAAAATCAACAACTTTTCATAGATCTTTCAGAGATGTGAGCTCACAGAGAAAGCTGCTGCCAAAATTTTAGAGGGATAGATGAACACAGAAATCATAATTTATCAGAGCAGGGACCTACGAGCAGAAAAACAAGACCCATTAAAATACAACAAACATTGTTAATTTCCTATCACTTTGTCTATAACTCTGTATTGTTTGTATTGTTCTTATGCTATTTTATAAATGGATGTTTGTTTGTTAATATGTTTTCCTTCTTTTATTTTTAAAATAAATTGAAAAAAGAAAATGACCCAATTATATGTTACAGAGAAAAATCCACTCTAAATATAAGAATACATATAGATTAAAAGTACATGGGCAGGGAAAGAAAAAACATGCTAGCACTCATGAAAAAGTGGGAATAGCTATATTAATTTGCAACACATATCAAAAGTTCTGCTCAGCAAAAACAGTATCGAAAGAGTGAGAAGACAAGAGACTTCCGGGAAGATGGTGACCAGGTGAGCAGCAAAGGAGGGATCCTCCCCGATAGACACCCCCAGCTCGAGACAGGCTTGGCAAGCGCGAATGCCGGGACCTCGGCTGGGAAGTTCAAACTGAACGTGTTTCTCTGCGCTGCTGGAGACGCAGCGGGGCGGCCCAAATTGCCGTGGCAAGATGCGGGAAAGCTTGGAGCGCTGGGCACCAGAGACGCTCGGCAGGGCGGATGGGTGGCGGCTCGGCTGGGTCCGAGCACCCTGGGGGCGCAGGGGCTCGGCCCCTCCCACCTCCCGACCCTGAGCGGCTTGCCAGCAACTGCGGCCAGAAGTTGGCTTTTTGGTGGCTGCAGCGCGGGGCGGTCTCGGAGCCCGCGCTCCTCAGGTGCAAGTCCGGTCGGCCAACCGGGATCCCGCTCTGGTCCCAGCCCCCACCGCCAAGGCCCTCAGTGGCCTGCAGTCCGCGGCCGAGGCGGCATGAGGAGCACAGTGGAACAGAACACCTCGCTCCCTCCCCCAGACCCAGAGAGCGCAAGGAGGCAGAGAAGTGTTGGGGATTGCGGGCGTGGCACGAAGGATTGGCACTTTGGAACCTTCCTGCCTGCACGGATTCCGAAGTGGGTGAGCTATCTGCACGCCGCAACCGGATCACCAAGTGGGGGAGGGGATCCGTCCCCATACCTGCAGGGATCCCTGGGCGGGCGGGGGAGCGTTTTACATGCCCCACCCAGGTCTCTCAGTAGGGAGTAGCTCACCACACAAACCAGCATCTGAGCAGCCTTTTAAGCGGAACTCTTAGTAGAAAGATTAAGGGCCATTCCCCCAAAGAGGAGCCATTGGAGCAGCCGTTGCAACGGACCTTTGCCTGGTGAACTGCCTGGGTAAATTATAGCTCAATAGTCTGAATCTGATATCCAAAAATGGGAAGACAGAAGAACAAAACGCAGTCTCAGAACACAACCCCACCCAGAACAAGTCCTGGATGCGAGGATATAGGGGAACCAGGAAACCACGTACCTGCAAGTTCTGAAACGATTGCATTCGAAATAAACAGATATCTCCATCAGGCCATAGAAGAGATTAAAGCAGAAATAAGCCACATACCTGCAATTTATGAAACAATTACTTCCAAAGTAACGAAACAACTCCATCAGGCCATAGAACAGATTAAAGCAGAAATTAGTCACATACCTACAATCTCGGAAGCAATCACATCCGAAGTAAAGAAACAACTCCATCAGGCCACAAAAGAGATTAAAGTAGAAAAAATCTCTCAAACAAAAAATGAACTGAAAATCATAATGGAAGAAATGTTCAGCACACACAGAGAAGAAATAGATAAAAGAATAGAAGAAAATAGGAAACAAATGGAAACGTTTCAAGAGCAATTTAGGATTACCACGAATGAAAAAGATACAAAGAGATTCCCAGGAATTGAAAACTTCCATTGAAAGCTGGTAAAACCGCTTAAATGAAGCCGAAGATAGAATTTCAGATCTTGAAGACAGCATGGCAGCTAATGAGCGTGAAAGGAAGGATCTCATAAAGTCATCAAGGATCCAAGAAAAATCAATCCAACAGCTGCAAGATGAGGCAAAAAGAAATAATATTCGAGTTATAGGAGTTAGTGAAACAGCAGGAGACAACACAAATGATATAAAAAGAATATCTGGAGAAATAATAGCAGAAAATTTCCCAAACATGGTAAAAGATACTGAAGTACAGTTAATCAAGACATATAGAACCCCAACGAGCCATAACCCAAACAAAACCACACACAGACTATAATAGTCAAGATCCCAGACATCCAGCAAAAGAACACAATATTAAAAGCTGCTAGAGAAAAGAAACAGATCACCTATAAAGGAAGGCCCATCAGAGTCACAGCACACTTCTCAACGGAAACCATGAAATCAAGAAGAGCTTGGAGCGAGATATTACAGATTCTGAGACAAAACAACTTCCAATCCAGACTGATGTATCACGCAAAACTATCCTTCAAATTCAATGGAGAAATAAAATATTTCCACAACAAAGAACAACTGAAGAACTCCAAGAGTGCCAAACCAGCATTGCAAAAAGCACTAAAAGATATTCTAGACAGAGAAAAAAGAGACCACAATCCCAAGAACAATGATAGAAATAACCCCCTAAACAGAACAAGTAAACAGACAGCAAAAGAAGGAAAACAACAACAAGTAAATAACATGACTAGAATAAGACAACATATAACCATTATAACCATTAATGTAAATGGCCTCAATTCACAAGTCAAAAGGAAAAGATTGGAAGAGTGCATTAAGAAACACAATCCAACAATATGCTCTATACAGGAAACACATTTTACTCAAAAGGAAATCCACAGGTTGAAAGTTAAAGGTTAGAAAACAATTCTCCATGCAACAGGTCCCCAGAAAAAAGCAGGGGTAGCTATTACGTTTGCAGACAATGTAAACTTCAAACCAAAAACAATCAAAAGAGATAAAGAAGATCATTACATACTAGTTAGGGGAAAGCTGCAAGAGGAAGAGGTAACAATCCTAAACATTTATGCACCAAACAATGGAGCACCTAACTTTACAAGTCAAATCTTAACAGACGTGAAAAATCAAATAACTAATAACACTATTGTAATAGGGGACCTAAACATCCCTCTGACGCAAAGAGACAGGTCAACTGGACAGAAACTCAGCAAAGAAATAACAGACCTGAACCAAAAGTGTGAACAAATGGACTTAGTAGACGTATACAGAGTGTTCCACCCCACAACATCAGAATACACATTTTTCTCAGCTGCACATGGGTCTTTCTCTAAAATAGACCACATTCTAGCCCACAGAGCATATCCAGCTAAATGCAAAAGAATTGAAATTATCCTATGCATATTATCAGACCACAGTGCAATGAAATTGGAAATTAATGACAAAGAGAACTCCAAAAACCACATAAACACTTGGAAATTAGACAACAACCTCATGAATAACCAATGGATCACACAAGAAGTTAAAGAACAAATTTAAAAATACCTACAAATAAATGAAAATGCAAGTACAACCTACCAGAATCTGTGAGATGCAATGAAAGCAGTCCTCAGAGGGAAATTTATAGCAATGAAATCATATACAAAGAAAACAGAAAGAGAACAAATAAATAGCCTAATGCTACACCTCAAACTCTTAGAAAAAGAGCAACAAGCCAAACCAAGAGCCAGAAGAAGGGAGGAGATTATAAAACTCAGGGCAGAAATTAATGCAATCAAGATGAAGAAAACTCTACAAAAAATTAGT
>PVLD010023255.1:0-27764 GCA_004027595.1 Dinomys branickii | reverse complement strand
CCTGCAGGTATAGGGATGGATCTCCTCCCCCACTCGGTGATCTGGTCGCGAGCGCCGATATCTCACCCGTTATTGGAGTACCTGCAGGCATGAAGATTCCAAGGTGCCAGTCTATCCTTTGGGGCTTTCTGCGCGGCTCGCCCGATGCGCACAAAACGGGAGCCCGCTGGGCGTTGCCGCCGCCAGAGAGCCGATCTCTGTCGGGAGTCGCCGGAGAGCTGCGCCGGGTCGGGGGGGGGGGCGGGAGGGATCGAGCTGTCTGTATTCTCGGGGCGCCAGGACCCAGCAAATCCCTCTCTCCCGCGCGGCTCGCCCGACACGCTCGAAACGTGGGGATTGCCGGGCGTCTCCGCCGCTAGCAAGCCGATCTCTGTCGGGAGCCGCCGGGGGGCTGCACCGGCTCGGGAGGCGGGAGGGCCCGAGGCGGCCGCGCTCCCACTGCGCTTGGACCGAGCCAAGCTTCTTCCCCGCGGGGCTCGTCCCTGGCTCCCAGCGTCTGGGACTTTCCCACGTCTCGCCCCGGCAGCCTGGTCCGCCCTACCACATCTCCCCCGGTATCTCAGAGAAATACGCCCAGTTTAAACTTCCCAGCCGAGGTCCCGGCATTCACGCTCGCCAAGTCTGTCTCGAGCTGGTGGTGTTTATTAAGGAGGTTCGCTCCCTTGCTGCTCACCTGGCCGCCATCTTCCCCGGATCCTTAGATATGTTTTACATGATGGATATCATATTAAATAGCTTTACATTCTTTTTTACTGAATATTGCCTTAGAAGCATTTCCTTATGGTATGACAAATTTTTATGAATGTGAATGTACTGACCACTTCTGTCTCAGCCCCATACCCAAGGACTGAGTGTTCACAGCAGGCTGGGCACCATGTGGCCTGGATGGGAAACTAAGAGACCCATTGAAGCCAAAGAAGGAGGTCTAAGTCCCCCAGGCTGATGAATCAGGGTCTGAGTTCCTTCCAAGGGAGGGAGTTCCATCTCTGAGCAGGCTGCTTTTGAAAGTGGGAATTTTCATGCTTCAGCCAAGGATAGGCTGGTGGATTTCCATTTATATGAGGTCAGGCCTAGCCAATGTCAGCGGCAGAAGGTTTCCACATGAAGGTCAGCCTGGATATAAGGATTTCTAAACTGGTGATGCTGGTCAGTAGATTGTTTGCTCACTGGCTGGTGACACACCTTTTCAGGAGCATAAGTGACCAAGAGTTAGGCTCCCCTAGTAGGAAATTATTTTGAGCAGCTTTGGGTATTTTGTTCAGTGGCTAAACAAGGATGTCAAAGGCCAAACCGAACAACAAAAGGCGAGATCACCCCTGGACAGTTGGTAAAGATAGCACTTTATAGTCATCCAGGGCCTTCCCATAAACAGCAGTCCCAGCCTTTGCCTGGCTGTTCATGTTGGTGTCGACTGGGGAAAAAGGAGAAGGAGAAAAGGGATGGGATGGAGGTGCCCTAAATGTAGTTCTCCAAGGAGTGGACTTTCAAGTTCAAAGTGCTCCTAGCTTCCTTCTTCTGAAGAGGCTCCTTACATCATGGGGTAAGCGAAGACAGAATAGTTAATCCCTGAATTGATCAGTTCTCTGTAGTTCCTCTGAATTTCCCTCAAGATCCTTTCCTCTTCACGAGTTTCATATCTGTTTGTATAAATTCTCATCTGTGCCAGTAAAGAATCAACACACACACACACAGACACACACACACACACAGAGTGAGTACGTCATTTGGAAGCCAACAGTGATCTAATACACGTACAGTGGCTGGCAGGATCAGGAAAGGCCAAAACCCAACTACGGTTGCCTCTTGGTATCTGTGGGACATTGGTTCCAGGACTTTCCATGGGTGCCAAAATCTAGGGAGGCTCAAGTCTCTTATATAAAATGGCATGACATAGTATTTGTGGATAAACTATGCACATTCTCTTGTATACTTTATCTGTCTGTTACTTATGATACTTAATATAATGTGAATGCTGAGTAAATAGTTGTTTAGGTAGTAATAACAGCACTGATGCTGTTTTTAGCCCAATTCAGAGCCCATGGCTATGGTGGACTGGCTGCACTAAGTGAGCCGAAAATTCCCTTCTGTGAAATCTTTCCTGTCCAGAGGACAGATTCAGGTGTAATAGCTCTCTCTGCTCCCTGCCTCAGCCCTCACCGGCATCCCAGAACAGAAACATTGTGCCCAGCCAGATGCCCTGCTCTGCCACACAAAACCAGCCAGGGCTTCTCACCTTGATTGTGTGCAGGGCGCACTTCCCCTCCTCCTGGCTCTTCAAGATCCGGTCCACAAACCTAACGTCAAGGAAAGCCCAGATTTTGAAGTACAACAGCTTCTTGCAGGAGAGGATGAGGAAGAGCAGCTCTTCATCAAGTGACTCATGGTTGTTGTTGAATTCAAAAGTTAATTTCTGGAAAAGCAGCAAAGGGGAATTTGTGTGTGGGCAGGGACTGGCTGGGCCATTCGATAACATCTTTAAGGCTGAGCTTTGGGCCTATTGCTGTGGTAGTTTAGGAGCTTTTTAGATAAGGAACACTAGCTATTTAGTTCTCCAGGACGAGATCTGAGAATGACTGTGGTCACGCGAGGTTTGCAAACACTAGAGTTTGGAAGCAGAATATTTGGAATCCAGAGACTATGGTGTTGGTCCCAGCCCTGAAATGGAGAGGCTGCAGCAGTCACGAAACTTCAAGTTATCCTGTAGCCCTGTGGTCCTCCATCCTGCCTGCCTCAGAGTTATAGGAACACAAAGAAACTGTTAGCATCTTGTAGCCCGCCCTCTCCCTCCCTCGCATTAGCAATTACTGGCATTTATTCCTATCAGTGTCAACTGTGATAATGACAACTGGGTCCTGAGGTCTTCTAGGAGGTGACTACCCCATTATGGCACAGCCCAGGACCTCTAAGCTCTTCAGGGAAAGTCAATCTTGACTTTCTGTCTGGTTGGGCTCTTCTCATTCTATCTTCCCCATTACCGGGCACTGCTGGAGCCAGATGGGTCCCTTGCTTAGAGCTGACCATAGGAGCCACATGATTGCCCGTGTGCTGCTGTGACCTGTGGAGTAAAGGTCACCCGCTTCACACCTCTGAGCTACAAGGATAGGGGCCTTTCTTGGTTGACCACCAACCAGAACATTCTTTATATCTCATGTAGAAAGCAAGCAGCAGTTTTTGTCATCTGCTGTGGTCTTGAGGACGTAGGGGAGGCTTAGTGTGGTAACAATTTATATACACTCAGTTGGGATTAGCAAGCTTTCCTGTGGGGAAATGGGTTATCTGATGACAGCTGCTGCTTGCAAGCCTTCCTGGGTGTCGCTTCCTACTTACCTGCAGGGTGTGCCGGAAGTTGGGCAGGAGGTCTGTTAGAGTGGGCCGCATGGACGAGTCTAGGTCACCGAAGTAGCAGCTTCTCAGACTTACGCTCTTGATGGGGATCTCCTGTAGAAGGATGCGGACCAAGTGCTCGTATTTCATGACCCACTCAAAGAAGAAGTTCACCTTTAGGTTGCTGGCCTGCCTGGCCAACTTGGCCCAGGACATGCCCCAGATGACCTGGCTGTGGGGGTCACGAATGTGACATTTGATATTCATGGTCCGGAGGGTATTGGCGTTGTTGTCAGCCAAGTTCTCGAGCAGCTCATCAGAAATGCAGCTGTAGTTGAGTGTCAGGAATTTCAGGTTGTGGAATGTGGCCATGGTCTTGTTGAACTGGGGGCTGCTGTAGACAGTAAGATGATGGCTGAAGAAATCTTCGATATTAAGATCCAAGGCGAGGCTCTCATTTCGTGGGTAGCTCAGGGAGCTTAGTACCTGACAGCCCTGCTTCACAGTCAGCCTGGCCCCTTTCAGGCTGAGGCAGTCCAGGTACTTGCCCATTTTCTTTAAGAAGAAGCTCAAGCTTTTGATAAGCAAGTTCCTGATGCTGTTCCTCCAGACCATGCGATCTAGCTCCAGGTGCTGGATGGAAAGCGACTTCAGGCGGCTATTACTTTTGCGCAGGCGTGAGAGAAGACCTCGCATGGTGACCTGGAACTTCTTGGTCAAGATGGCATTGTAAGCGTTCAGAAATTTGATCTCCAGACATTCCAAATAACAACCAAATTTCTTAACATACCAAAGAGCTGACTCGAATTCCAATGCCTGCACCCTGGATGGCCTCCCGCTGAAGGTGATGGCTCTGTATCGCCAGAGATCAGCTGAATACATCATCTGGTTCCACTTTCTGCAGACCAGGGCCGCCCTGGATCTGTCTCTGTCTCCCAGCCACCAGAAAATACGCTGCAGGCACACATCAGGCAGAGCGGCCCAGAAGCTCTGGTCTTGAGGCTGGATCAGTTCGCTTCCTTCATCCATCAGAGAACCTAGAGGCACAGTGCAGCTGCGTGGTGAGCAGGGCTTCCAAAATTGAGGAAAGAAAAGCAATCAGGTGTTTTCTGTGGAGAATAAGAAAGGAAGACCTATTACTCACCAACTGGAAATTCAACGCAATTGTACAAACTGTCTCTGCAGTTCTGTGTGTCCTGTATTAGACACAATGCAGGACAACACAGCCCACCTGTGTCACAGCACACATGTAAGAGTTTTACAGACTACATGAGCCAGTACTTGGCTCATGGTGAAAAAAGAGAGAAGGTCCAGGTATCATCATGCGCAAGGGTGGCACAAA
Organism: Dinomys branickii; assembly: GCA_004027595.1. Classification (NCBI taxonomy): domain Eukaryota; kingdom Metazoa; phylum Chordata; class Mammalia; order Rodentia; family Dinomyidae; genus Dinomys; species Dinomys branickii. The sequence continues at coordinate 23,098 of PVLD010023255.1, read as the reverse complement.
TAGAGATTAATTTTGCCTGGTAAGGAGGAAGTAAAGAGGGCGCTCAGAGGAGGTGACATTTAAGCTAGGTTATTTGTTTTTGAGACAAGGTCTAGTAGTGCAGACTGGTCTCATACTTACTATATAGTCCAGGCTGGCCTGGGACTTGCGGTGATCCTCCTGCCTCAGCCTCCCGAGTGCTGGGATTACAGTACATGCATCACCACGCCTGGCCATAAGCTGGGTTTTGAAGGTGAGTGGGATCTGCAAGGCAGACCAGGTTGGCCTAGTGGTAGTTGTGGGAGAATGGATACCCTCCAGGCAGAGGGAATTAGGGTATGTGCAAAGTCACAGAACTGTGAGTGCGTGTCCTATATTCACATTCAGGGAACTAAAAATCATTTGGAGGGCTGAACTTGTAAGTGAGCAGGGAGTGGAGGTGCTGAATACAGTGGATGAAGCAGGAGATACTGGATCACAGAGCCCTAAGTGATGTGATAAAGCCTATTGGGAGGGCAGGCTTTCCCAATTTTTCCCCTCCCTGAGACTCAGGAATTCGGACAAGGCTTCCAGGGCGAGGATAACACATGCCTGGGGCTGTGCTGCCGATGGTCGGGTTCACATTCAAGAGATATAAACAGCAAAGCAAGGTGAAGAACTTCCACTGAGGCCATGGAGAGCAGGGAGTGGAAAGTCAGCTGGGTGGAGATGATGTGGTCAGTCTTGAAGGGTAGAAAGGACACAGGTGGGGAGTGGAGGAGGAATGGCCAGGAACAAGCCTGGGCGTGATCGTGGGAATGAGCATGGTCTGTGAGCTCCTCCGAGGACACACATTGGTAAGCATGAAGCAGGACTGGGGAGGACTGAAAGGTTTCTGACTGCTTGTTGTCTTGCAGGTGGTCGTCCCAGCCAGGCACGGGGCTCCCAAAGGAAGGCTGCTGAGACTTGCTCAATATGTGGAGCCATCGGGTAACCCACTTGGGCCCCCCTTCTGTCCCTCTCTTGGACAGAAGCTTTCTTTCTCTCAATAAATATATTCTGCTCTTAACCTCCGTTGTTCCTAAAATTCATTCTTCGGTTTTAGAGAACACGAAGTCGTCTGATATCATTCAGGCTGGGAGTTTTATTTTCCTCTATCATTTTGGAGGTCGCCACCAAGATACTTGGACAGAGACCATGGGAAACTCAGAGTTGCTTACTCCTCTCACTTGTGTCATTAAGCATTGGAAGATGTTTGATCCTGACACATTAAAAAAGAGCCGTTTAGTATTTTTCTGCACACGTGCATGGCCTACTTACCCCCCAGAACCAAAATGGAATACAGAGGGAAGTATTAATTATGATACTATTTTACAACTGGAAAGATACTGTAAAAAGGAAGGAAAATGGTCTGAAGCTGCTGTATGTTCAAATTTTCTTTGCGATAAGAAATAGTCCTTATTTAGTTTCAAAATGTAAAAGTGAGCCACAGGAAAAAGGGACACCTCAGACACTTAAGGCACCCACTATACTGGAGCCTGAGATTGCTCCTCCCCAATATTTGGGGTCTGAAGACCAGACAGCTTTAATCAAAGCCTCACCCACCATTCCTGAACCTAAGGTTTCCCCTACTTGCCCTTCTAAGTTAAAGGATGAAGCTTCTAGACCAGCTGTAATCCAGGCCTCTACAGAGCTACACCCTTCCTTAGCTGAGTTTAGACAAGCTTCTCAAAGACAGTATCCATTACAAGAGGTAAATGGACAATTTGGAACTGCCAGAGTTCATGTGCCTTTTCCTCTCAGTGACCTAAAACAGATAAAGCTAGGTCTTGGAAAATTTCTAGATGACCCTGATAAGTACATTGAAGTATTTAGAGGCCTCACTCAGACCTATGAGCTAGATTGGAGAGATATAATGTTACTCTTAAATCAAACATTGATCCCTAATGAGAAACAGGCAGCACTACAGGCTGCTATCGCATTTGGAGATGAATACCATATGATTAATTTCAGAAGGCCAGAAGAAAGACAACAAGGGGAACTACCAGTTCCCACAGGAGCCCAAGCTGTCCCTATCCAAGACCCCTACTGGCCTAGCAGCCATATGGGAGACTGGAATAGGAGACACTTTCAGACATATATTCTTGAAGTCCTAAGAAGGATAAGAGCTAAGCCATTAAATTATTTTAAACTGTCAGCTGTCCAACGAGAGAAAAGGGAACACCCCTCTGCTTTCTTAGATCGCTTACAAGAGGCATTGATAAAACGTACTTCCCTAGATCCTAGTTCAATAGAGGGACAAATTATTCTTAAAGATAAGTTCATTACTCAGTCAGCCCCAGATATTAGAAAAAAGCTACAAAAAATGGCTTTTGCCCCAGATAGCTCACTGGATATGTTAATAAAAATTGCCTCCTCAGTGTTTTATAACCGTGATGAGAAGGAAGCCAAGGAGGGAAAACAAAGAGACCGAGAAAAAGCAGCTGCCTTTGCAACAGCACTAAGAAAAACAGACTCTAAGTCTGATTCTCGGGGCCCCAAGAAATCAACGACTACCTTGGTCTGCTACCGCTGTCAGAAGCCAGGCCACCTGAAGAGGGACTGCCCTAAAAAGCCCCCTGGGCCATGCCCTAACTGCAAAGGTGACCACTGGAGGTCAGACTGCCCTCTGAAGCGAAGGCCCCAGAGTTCAGACCCATCCTACCAGTTGGTCCAACAAGAATGAAGGGGGCCCAGGGCACACTCTGCTCTCTCCCTCTGGCTGGACTGTCATCTCCGTGGAGGAGCCCCAGGTAATCATGACTATAGAGGGAAAGAAAACCAGCCTATTGCTGGACACTGGCACAAGTCTCTCCGTCCTTCTTTTCAACCCTGGCCTTCCTTCCAGCTGCCATACCTCAGGGAAAAGAGTCACTGGAGAGGAGGTAATTCACTATTTTTCACAACCCTTAGGCTGTAACTGGGATGGTTTTCTTTTTTCACATTCCTTTTTGATAATGCCTGAAAGTCCAGTCCCTCTCTTGGGAAGAGATATTTTATCTTGTTTAAATACTATAATATATATGCACCCAGGTCAGGTATACTGTCTTCCCCTTGTGGAGACAGAAATAAATCCTGAAGTATGGGCTACTAAAGGCAGAATAGGTAGGGCCTTAGAAGCTGCTCCAGTACAGATATATCTCAGAGATTCTACTACTTTCCCTAATCAGAGACAATATCCTTTACAACCTGAAGTTAAAAAAGGGTTATTGCCTATAATTGATAACCTAAGGACACAAGGTTTACTTAAGCCTTGTAACAGTCCATGCAACACTCCAATTTTGGGAATTCAAAAGCCCAATGGGAAATGGAGATTAGTACAGGACCTTAGATTGATAAATGAGGCAGTAGTGCCAATTCACCCCATGGTACCTAACCCATATACACTCCTTTCTCAAATTACCAGTTGGTTTATGCTTTCTTCTATATTCTTTTACAGAGAGATTCCCAGTTTCTCTTTGCTTTTAAAGATCCTCATATCCTAGGCCTCAGTCCATTTAAAATACTTACAGATGACCTGTTGTTACTAATGATTTTCTCTCTGATGAAAAAGCAGATGCCTTACTAAAAGTTGTTACCTCATTGGCTAGATTCCAACAAACTCTTCAACAGCTTACAGAGGCCCAGCCCAGAAAAAAGGGAAATCCCATATTCCATCCCGGAGATTTAGTCCTGGTAAAGTCTCCCCTCTCATCTTCTCCCTTCCTAAGACCAACGTGGGAAGGCCCATACACCGTGATCGTGTCGACTGCTTCTGAGGTCAAGATAACAGACCTGAATTCCTGGATACATCACACCAGATTTCAGCTCTGGGAACCAGAGACTGTTGCTGAGAGTAAACAACCACCTGAGTACTCCTGTGAACCCACAGAAGACTTAAGATTCCTGTTCAAAAAAAAACACAAAGTCTTCAGATAAGTGACATTACTCTTGGCCTCTTTACTAATCACTTTGCCCCTCACAGGAGGACACAATTCCTTTCTAAGGTGGGCCCAGGAATATACAAAATCATTACAACAGACCTCTTGCTGGATATGTGGTCTACTTCCCTTGTCCAGTACATCAGGACTTCCTTGGTGGGTATCCCCACTTCAAGGAGATGATTAAAATAAATTACAGGACTATATTAATGAGATACGCTAGAGTTCCATCGTACATAGATCAGCCCACCATTACAAAGTAACTGAGTGGCCTATAAACTATACTCTTAATGACCCTGGGCATAATCGAGTCTTTTCCCACAAAGTCACTGAAGCCTCTCTACAGGCACTAATAGGCCCCTATTAAATAAAAGTAAGGGTCCTATCCTGAGGGCCAACAATCATAGCTATCAGGATGGTTATTTCCAAATATGGGATGATTATATATGGTTAACTCCCACTATAGATCATCTCAGTAGAAAGGCCCCGTTATGTTGGGAACAAAAAAATCATTTCTATTCTCAGTGGCCTAACTCCACTAAATACTTGGGGTGGACAGACCCTGAACGATGTGTACATATAATAACTTTACAGGCTAAAGACTGGTTTGCAACAGATTGGCTTACTCGCCCTGGAATTAGATGAGAAGACCCCAATGGCACTCATGGGTCTTGTGGGACCAATTTGTGGCCCTGGCTACCCCCTGGATGGATAGGAAGATGCACGTTAGGATTTGCCTGGTTACAAGGCAGGAGCGTCAAAACTATTGACAAACCTGCTAATTTACCCCACTTACAACACCGATGGTCTAGGAGCGTGTTTCACTGGTATGATCACTTGGCCTCTATCTTTATCCCTTCCTTAGGGTTAGAAGATGTCATGCAGCACATCGAGGCCTAACTAACTATACTCAGCGGGCCTTAAGTGACACCGCAGCTGGTCTCTCTCCTAAATGGAGAAGTAAAATTAATGAGAGAGGCCGTCCTCCAAAATCAGATGGCATTAGACATTTTAACAGCAGCACAAGGGGGTACCTATGCAATTATCAAAACTGAATGTTGTGTTTACATTCCTGATCCCTCTGCTAATGTCTCAATGGCTATTCAAGATAGTAGGCAACAGATCAATAATATGTCAGATTCGAAAACTCCCTGGAAATTATCCTCTATATGGGAGGCCATTACTGGTTCCTCTTGGTGGAAATCTTTGTTAACTATATTCACAATAATCCTGTTGATCTTATTATTTGGCCCATGCATACTTGTTTCTTTGCCTTTGTCTCCTCCAGATTTAAAGATATACACCTACCCAAGATGAAAATGCCTGGTGTCTACTGAGGGCCTTTAGATAGACCCTCTGGAGAGTTTCTCTGACTGCCGATCAACAACTACGACCCCTTTCAGCCTGAAGAAGCCAGAGCGGTCATCGCCCGTTACTCCCTCATGGCAGTTCGGGTTACTTCTTCAGAGTGGGGATGTTATAGGCAGCTGAGATAGATAAAAATATTACAGGCAGTCAGACAGGCCCAGGCCCTCGAAGGAGCCAATATAAAAGATAACGTGTGGGCCAGACCTTAAGACAAAAGGGGCTAAACAAATGCACCCACTTACTTCCCTAGGTATAAACGTCAGGGATTGATATTCTAAATAAGTAACAACCACCTTCTAAAAGCCAGGAAGAGTCACTAGTCTGACCCCCACAGGAAAAGCCCCTGTTCTGTATTCATTACCTGGACAATTATACCTGCAATCTTATCAGCTGACCATAGTTTTGTCCCATCTCCCCTACCTTGGACCCGCCCCACCTCATGGTTTTTCTCTATAAAAGTCCCTGGAAAAGACAGATTGGAGGTAACCCACTTGGGCCCCCCTTCTGTCCCTCTCTTGGACAGAAGCTTTCTTTCTCTCAATAAATGTATTCTGCTCTTAAAAAAAAAAATGTGGAGCCATCAGTCAGACTTTACAACCATCTGCTGAAATTTTCACAGTTTGGCTTTCAAAGTGTGCTCTGCTAAAAAGCTTCTCTTGGTTTCTTTGCCTCTGCCCAACCCCTACACATCAAAATTCAAAGCCTTACCACTCTACAAACCCTTCACTGGGTATTTTCCCAAGCAAATCCGAGATTATTGCTCATGGCCAATAAAATCACAGGGCTGGAAATCTGAGGATTTCTATCTTTTCAGAGACCCACACTGGAGCCCAGAGAGCTGAAGGCTCTTACTTGTGGTCACATAGCCAATTAATAACAAAGGCTAGAACCTGGGCTTTCTGACTCTTTCTCCTGGACTTCTTCCTACACTTACTTCCTGGACCTCAGACACAGGGGGAAAATTAATCATATTTCCCAATCCGTATTATTTGTGCAAGACACCTCTTTAGTTTTACTTATTCCCTTATTCCCTTTTACCTTTCTTTCCCATTCCATTGCCCCTTCCACACACCATAGGCAACTATATTAGCGAGTTTGATGAAATCTTTTTGTTTGTATGTGTTGGTCAAATGTGTGTTGAATGTCTGGATCCAACTCTGTGACTATATTTCACCCACTGTGTCTATTGAATAGGACCCTGGTCTCCCTGCCTTTCCTACCCTTTCTCTCCTGTGACAGCCCTAGGCCTCCTCCAGCTCCTGCCAACATCACAGTGGTGGTGAGCAACCTCAGGCGAGTGTTTGCGGGGGCCTTGCTCAGGGCCTTCTTCCCATGCTCTTCCTCGTTCCCTCACTGCCCACTGAGCAATGTGGCCCCTGCTTCCAGCTGGCCCTCCCACCCCTGATCTGGACGGCTTTCTGTGAGGGACAGAACAGCGGCCCGCCCTGGCCCCAGGGTCCAGGCAGTTCTGAGTCCCCACCTCCACAGAGCCTGTCCTCTGCCCTATCCCTTCTGGCCAGTGGGCGTCCCTGCAGATTATTTGTGTCCTTGTCTTTCAGAAGGACACTCTGTCAGGCTCATGCCATCCTCATTCTTCTTTTGAGTAGGTGCTTAAACATTTGACAAATGAGGAAATTGGGATGTTTCTTGTATCACTTGGAAAGGGCTCAAACCCTCAAGGCCTCTGCTATGCACAGCATGGATGAAAGTATATAAAGGTGCACCAGAAAAGCTAAGGGCAGCAGTGTAGCTGAGTGGCAGAGCGCCTGCTAGCACATGTAAAGCCCTGGATTCCAACCTCAGCATTAAAAAGCAAAAAAAGAAGTTAAACTAAAAATCACAGGTAAAGTCAAAGTCACAGGTGAGAATCATCAGACATATAAGCAGTAAGGATGGAAGGATGGGCTGGAGGAATTTGTGATGGGCTAGAAAAGTTTCCTCAAGGAGGCCCCAAACCATATATACTGGTACCAAGTTCCTCCAACCCCCCTATCACCAGCGAGGGGCAGTGTAGCTTAGTTGGGAAGACTCAGTGAGCTGTGGGTAGGGAAAGCCCAGAAAAGTGCCTAGAGCATAAGAAACGCTGTACAACGGCCTCGCTGCCCTTTGTAATGCTGGGCCAAGGTACTTCTGTGCCATGCCAGCCAGAAAGATGTGAATATACCCATTTTACAAATGAGGAAGTGGAAGTCTTAGAAGGTTAATACATTATTTTAAGGAGGCCATGTAGTAAGTGGGGAGGTGGGGTATTTATTTTATTTGAATTTGTTTATTCATTTATTTAGAGACAGAGTCTTGTTATGCAGGCTGGCCTTGAAACCACTATGTAGCCCAGGCTGGCCTCAAACTCATGGTGATCCTTCTGCCTCAGCCTCCTGGGTGCTGGGATAACAGGGGTGTGCTACTGTGCGCACTGGGAGATGAAATCTGAACCCAGCCTAAGACTCTCAAGCGTAGGCTTGGTCCACCCTATCACATAGCTGCCAACTAGGGAAGAAAACCTAAGAATGTCCCATTGCCCAAGCAGTATGGAGGTGGCCAGGGAACCCTGTAGCCAAAGGCACTTCTAGGGGGAGACGTCCGCCTGGTGTCCCTTCGCCACCTAGGCCTGGAGCGCCGGGTGCTGGCCGCCCTTGCTCACCAGTTACCTGCTTGCTGGGCTCAGGTCGCTCACTTGCTTGCTCGCTCGCTCGCTCTCTCGCTCACTCAGGCTGCGCCCCGTCTGGGCCACTCCGCCCGCGGCGCTGCTGCTCTGACACTGACTCGCAAGCACCGGGCGGGGGCTGCCCTCGCTCCGCTGCTAAGCTAAATGCTCAGCACTGCGCAGTCTTTGTGACGCCTCGCCGTCCCCGGGGCTCTGCTCAGCCCCACAGTCCCAGGAGCCCAACCCGGGAGTGGCCATGGACCTCGGCGGAGCGTCCCGGAGGACACCGCGCCCTGGAGCAGATCGGACATGCGCCTCTCCTTCCCTCTGCTCGCAAGGAAGAAGTTCCGCTCAGTCCACCGGTCTGGATTTTGGATTCCGGACCAGCCCCTGGGTCCAGTGGAGCCTCGGAAGCCCAGCGTGTGCCTCTTTCTGTAGGAAGTCACCGCGCTGCACTCTGTGCCAGACCTGTGCTTTTCTCTCCTTAGTACCCAAAGAAACCCTAAGCAAACTGGCAGGAGCCTAACAAAGCTTGAGAAAAGTGTTCCCTTTCCCTGTAGGGAGGGCAGAGCGCACCTAGCTTCCCCACTTCCTTGGTCCTTCCCTGCCTTGGCAGGAGCTGGGGTCCTAAGCGGTCCTCCCAAGCCCTGGGTAGAAAGGTAAGAGCTCGGTCAACCTACAGGCAGAAGCATCTTCAGGCTTCCTCAGCCCGCTTCCCGCTTCCCTCCCGAAGCCTTCCAAGCTGCCTGGGGAGCATCCCCACCCCATCTCGCGTTTCTCCTTTTCTGCCGCAGGCCTCTTTTCCTGATGTCCCGCCCCCTGCCGCCCTTTCCCCTGGAGAACCGCTGAGGAACCCCAGAAGGTGAACAAGAAACTTTCAAGAAAGATGTTTTTATTTTTCAGAGACAATGCTGGGGTCTCTTAGGCAACCCAGGTACGGATCCTAGACGTTTAATCAGAATGTCCAGCTAGAAAAACTGGAATCCTTTTCTTTCCTGGTTACCTGGAGCCCGTGGGAAAACCAGTCTTTGTTCAAAAGAAGGAACATAGTTAAAGTGCAAACTTTTTCTTCTAAATAGGAAGGGTTAAAACTCATCTCTTTTCATAAGTAGCGACCACCACAGAAAGGAAGCAGGAAAGCTGGTGCAGACGGGAAATCTTCTAAATTTGCAGTAACTCTTCTTTCCAAATCTAGCTGAATTTTCTCACTTGCTTTCCTTTTGAGGAGGCTAATCGTCTGCATTTTTCCTATAGAAAGGGAAATAAAAAGTTCAGTATGATTTGAGGGGGAATGCTAGCTCCTGAAATATTCCTGTTCCCTACTCTCAAACAAGAGCCCTAAGCTACAGGTGTCTGGAGACTGGGGTGGACGCACAGAAGAAGCACAGAGCCTACCAATCCAGGAGGCTTTGGGTGGTGTTTAACAGCTGCCCACATTAAGGGTGTGTGTGTGTGTGTGTGAGAACAGGAGATAGTGAGCTGCACTGTTTACTTGGCTATGGCTAAATGATAACATTACGGTATAAAGAAATGTGTACAACAGTACTCCAGATGTGCATGTTTGCGTAGGTTTGATAATAAGGTCGCCAAATAAAATGCAGGGTGCTCATTTAAATTTCAATTTTGGAGAAAGAATCATTGCATGGGACACAGTTACACTTTTAAAACAGGCATGGCAGTGGCTGCCCGTAATTTCAGTTCTTTGGGAAGCGGAGGCAGAAGGATCACAAGTTCAAGGCCAGCCAGGGAAACTTAGTGAGACTCTGTCTCAAAATAAAAAAATAGAAATGGCTGAGGGATGTAGACCAGTGGTAGAGCATCTCTCCCAAGACCCTGGCCCCTGGTGTAATTCCACAGTACTGCCTAGTGCTAATCCTCACACTAATGCTAATAAATTCTCTTGTTCTTCTGCAATTCAAATTTGTCTGGGTAACCAGTGTTTTCATTTGCTCAATCTAACATCTTTGGCCAGGCGTGGTGGCGCATGCCTGTAATCCCAGCACTCAGGAGGCTGAGGCAGGAGGATCGTTGTGAGTTCGAGACCAGTCTGGGCTACAAAGTGAGCTCAAGGCCAGTCTGAATTACACAGCAAGACCCTGTCTCAAAAAGACAAAAAAACAAAACAATATCTGACAACCTTATTATATGAAGGTGGGAAAAAATTGCAAAAGGAAAGATACTAGTGGTGGGAGATAAGTGAAAATCACCTAGCAAGACACAATTAGTCCATTTTGGTAAGATTATATATGCTCACACACATGCACACGCCTAAAGAAATTTTAAAAAGTACCTTGGCCTACTTGACAGTAGGCCTACCATATATGAAGTGAAGAAGGTGAATGGTAATGAGCACATTAAAATAATATGTAGGGAAAAAGAAGCAACCCAAGCAATGTGTTCATGTGAGTGAAAGTTTTGGCAGGACACCCACAGGGCTGCTGAAATTGGTATCTCTGGTTATTGGGGAAGTGGGATAGGTATGGGGAATAACTAGCTTTGCTTTTATTCTTCAAGCAACAATGTGTCTTCTTGATTATTTACAACAACATCTAATACTTTTTTTTTTTTTGTCTTTTTGAGACAGGGTCTCACTATGTGGTTCAGGCTGGCCTTGAGCTCACTTTGTAGCCCAGGCTGGCCTCGAACTTGCAATGATCCTCCTGCCTCAGCCTCCTGAGGGCTGGGATTACAGGTGTGCCCTACCATGCCTGGCAAAATCTAATACTTTAGTATTTTTTAAAAATATATCAAATTAGCAAGGCATCCAGGCCAGAGTTTAAGAACAAAACCTTTGGTGCTATACATGTGGAGTTTAGACTGGATTCTCCCCCCTCATTGTACCATCCTGGGGAAGGCATTCTATAGTCCTTTCCATCTAGTCTCCTTATCTGTAAAATGAGGATAAAACAGCTGTCTATTGTTGATAATGAAGATTAAACATTTGTCAAGAGCTCTGGATTATAATTGGCACGTGATTGTTAACTACCTCTAAGGCCAGTGCTTATTATTACAAGAAAATAATGTAGGATGGAAAAAATCAGGGTATTGAGGAACATGGCGGAAACCTTGATCTGCTGGAGGCTAGCTACCAACTGACTTAGTATGGGGAGGAAGACCTTTCTGCTTTCTGGGCCTCTGTTGCTTTATCCACACCTTGAGGGAGATAAACTGGCCTCCAGCTTCATTTACTCCCCAGTTTTGGAGCACTTGCTGTGTGTCAGCCCTTGGGTGGGGAGCTGGAGACACAGAAATAAAAGATCTGGCTTTACCTTCAAAGGCCAGAAAGGTGAAAAAAAGGCAGGTGTCTGGTGCTATGAGAGAGTGCACTCAGATGTACAAGGAAGCAAGAGACAGAAGATCTCCCCAGATGTAACACAGGCAAACATCCTGAAGATATTCGGTCCTTTAAGATATTGCCCAGCTGGTTCACACAGGTAGGGATGGAATAGAACCTGGGTACCTGATGTTGATTTAGGATGGACAGGGGAAGCAGGATATCACACTGAGAACATGTTCCCACAGTGTTACGGGCTGCCTCATTCTCTGCAGCAGAGGCAGTCCTAGACTTGAGCTCGAAATCTGAAGGCAGATCCATGGTTCCATCTGTGTTTTCTTGTGTTTGCTTTGTTGAACTCTCAGAAGGGACAGAAAATCTGTTTATATTTCTTGTCTTTGGACGGACATCTTTCTCTGCTGTGGGATTTTGATTTCCACCAGCCCGACTTGGAAAGGATCTAAGCAGTTTCTTTAGAGGCTCTGAGGCTGCAGAACAGTCATCCTGCAATTGTAATACATCAAATGAGAAAAAAAAAATGACTTCAGTTTTAACCATTGGAAGGTACACTTGACTAGATAACCTGAAAACTTCCCTCCACAAATACTTAGAAATGATGAATAGAATATAACAGACATTCAAGATCAGAGCTGATGGTAAGGAAGAAAATTTTTGACTCCTAGGAACAAAGACCTGACTAATGCTATAGTTTGAATGTGTTCTACCCAAATTTTGGTGTGCCCATGTGGTAGTGTTAAAAAGTGGGGCCTTTAAGAGGCCTTTAAGAGGTTATTAGGGTTCCTTCTTTATTCATGGGAGTAAGGGGTTTTTTTTGGCAGAGCACTGAACACAGGACCTTCACACTAAGCTACATCTCCAGCTCTTTTTCAGTGTTTAAATTTTGAGACAGGATCTCACAAGGTCCCTAAATTGTCCATGCTGGTCTTCCTGCATCAGCCTCCAGAGTACTGGGATTACAGGCATGCACCACCATGCCTGGCCGGGATTAAGGATTTATAAAGGAGGATGTGTGAAGCATTTGGCTAGTTGGCCCTTCTGCCCTCTGCTATGGGAGAATGCAGCAAGAAGACCCTCACCAAAGGCTGGCACATGAGCTTGGACTTCCTGTCTCCAGAAATGTAGGAAATGAATTTCTGTTCTGTGTAAATTTCTGTCCAGGATTCTGGTACAACAGCAAAACTGGACTAAGACACTGGTTAAGCTCATGATCTGACACTTTGGTTATAGGACAGATGTGGAGTCAATATAACTAGAGGCTTGGATGAGAGAAAATTCCATCCATGCAAGGTAGAGAATTGGAAATAAGATTGCTCTTGCCCTGTGTAATGCTGCTAGCCTTACAGGAAAAATTGCAGTGGGTAAGAGAAATGAATCAGCTCATTATGAAGGAAAAGGCAAGAAGTTTGAGTGTAGGAAATAAAAATTCGTGCCCCTAAAAACTCAGAATCACAGGCCCATGCCTTTCTTGTGTTTGGAGTTCAGATTTACATTAGGTGCACGGGGCAGAAATCCTCAAGTAGAAAAATAGACATAAAAAATTGGATCAAAAAATTCTTCCAAAGGGTACACAGCCTCAAAATAGGTCATACAGGATTTTCACAGGTAGAACCCAAACAGTCAGAAACTCACAACCTAAAAATACAGACACACACAGGAGAAACCCACCTTGAAGAAAAGTAAGTGACAATCAAGTGCAACACTGGCCTCTAGGACATTTACATATTAGAAGGCTACTTAGGTAAACCATTATTTGAGGTCATAAAGGGAAAGCAGATTTACAGGCAGCTAGATGTACTATTTACAAGTTCGTGCTGAGAGAACTAAAAGATGTATTCTAGCAAGAAAGAAAGATTGGGATCTAAGGAAGAACGTGAGCAAAAAGAAGGTAAACTTGTGAGTATATACAAACAGGTAAGAGTTGCATAACAAAAAATAACAATGATTAAGGAGAGGTAGTGAAAAAACAAGAAGGAAAAGTTATGGCAACATTTCATATAAGATGGGATGAGAAAATCAGAGTTAATCTGTTTTCAAAACCATATATGTTTGTAAGAATGGTAAAGGTAAGGATCACTTTAGACCTTATTAAGTCAAATTTTCATGCTAAAATTTCATGCATGGTTCCTAAAATTGCCAAATCAGTAGAACAGAAGACAAGAAATTCACTCAATCCAGTAGAAGGCAAGAGAGGAAAAAGCAGCTGGGGCAGTAATGAGCAAGCATGGTAAATGCAAGCCCCAGAAAGATGGTAGAGGAGAACCATTATTAATACCACTGGGGGCAATGAAGGCATTGGAATTAAGAAAAAGAACACATCTTAAACATGAGTCTTAACAAATGATGTGTGAAATAATAGGATATTTTGACTTTAAAATATTTCAGGAAAACAAGAGAATAGAACAAAGGCACAGGTGAAGCAAATGCAGAAAACTTTATTATTGTATCTGAGGGATGGATACATAGAGGTATTACATATTAGCTATTACATATTACATATTAGCTCTTTAAATTTTACTTTTATAATCAAAATTATAAAGTTATAGATTTCATAGTCATTTAAACTACCATTTTCAGATATATAAAGGCTAAAAAATTTGTCATTGTGCTTTCTTTTTCAAGAAACTATTTTGAAAGACCTTGTCTCAAAAAAAAAGGAAGAGGAAGACCTGACCTGAAATTTGGTAAACAGAACTCCAGCCCTGAGGTTAAGAGAGGACAAAATTCTCAGAATGACAGCTACTCACTGGGTGTAGGCTCCACAGTGAAATGGATAGAATGTATTTAACTGTACTGAGGCAGAAATTTCAGATCTAGTAGAATTTTTAAGGGAAGATTTAGTGATATTGCCGGGCATGGTGGTGCATGCCTGTAATCCCAGCACGTGGGAGGCTGAGTCAGGAGGATCACTGTGAGTTTGAGGCCAGCCTAGGCTAATAGTGAGTTCAAGGCTATGTAGCAAGACCCTGTCCCAAAAAGCAAAACAAACAACAACAATAAAACCAAAACCAAATAAAAAAGAATGGAAGAAGAAATGGGGACAGTGTCTATGGACAACTAGTTCAAATATTTTATTAGACAGGGAAGTAGGATGATAGCTGGGCAAGTGGCCTCACAATCCCTGCTTTTAAGTTACACTACAAAGCTACCATAATAAAAAGAGCATGGTACTGGGGAAAAACCCACAGAACAGACGCAAAGATCAAAGGAACCAAATAGAAGATGCTGAAACAACTCCATTCAGCTACTTTATCTTTGACAAAGGGGCCACACACCTTCACTGGAAGAAAGATGGCCTCTTTAATAAATGGTGCTGGAAAAACTGGCTCTGCATTTGCCAAATATTGAACCTAGACCCATATCTCTCACCATGTACTAAACTAAAAATGGGTTAAAGATATCAATATAAAAACAGAAACACTTAATCTGCTGGAAGATAGAATAGGTAAAACTTTGGAAGATATAGGAATAGACAAAGACTTTATGAACAAAACCCTGATCTCACAGGAAATACTACAAAGAATCAACAACTGGGATCACAGCAAATGAAAAACTTTTTCACAGCAAAAGAAACCACAAGTGTAGAGACAACTCACAGAATGGGACAAAATTTTTACTAGGAACTCCTCAGACAAAAAACTAACATCTAGAATATGTAAAGAACTCAGAAAAATTAGACCCTCCAATTTAAAGACCCAATCCAAAATATGGGCATCTGAAATGAATAAATACTTCTCAGATAAAGAAGTATGAATAGCAAATAAATATATTAAAAATGCTCAAGATCACTGGTCATTTGAGAGATGCAAATTATAAAAAACACTGAGATTCTATCTTACCCTAGAAAGACTGGTTATCACTAAGAATCAACCAATAACAAATGCTGGTATGGTTGTGGGAGAAAAGGAACCCCTCTCCACTGCTGTGGGGAGTGTAAACTGGTACAACCACCATGGAAATCAGTATGGAGACTCCTCAAAAAACCAGAGGTTGCATTTGACTCAGCTGTTCCCTTTCTAGGTATCTTCTTGAAAGAATTAAAAGCTTCCTACCGAGGTGAAATATGCATATCCATGTTTATAGCAGTACAGAGGCCCATCAAAAGATGAATATATAAAGAAAATGTATTTATTTGCAGTGGAGTACTATTCTATCATAAAGAAGGATAAACTTGAGTCACTTGTAGGAAGATGGATGCACTTTGAGACCATAATCTTAGGGGAAATAAATTGGACACACGAGTTTAAATTTTGCATTGCTTTGTGTGTGTGAGGAACCCAAAGGGTAAGTATGGAGCATAAAAGAGGACAGATACTGGGAAGCAGGACGAACATGTTCCAATGGGAAGGGGAACAAGGCAGTGGGATCAGGGAGAGAAAGGAAGGGAAAGGAGACAAAACAGAATGGGGGGAATGGAAGCAAAGCTTTTGTAAATGTGAGGGGAAGAAGGGGTGGAAGGGAGGGGAGGGGAACGGGAAAAAGAAGAACTAAGATATATTATGTACAGGTACAAATTCCCTATGATGAATGTGATCAGTATGTTTGACAAATATGTACTGGTAAAAAAGAAAATAAGAAAGATGATAACTGGCAGGAAATGGATGTAAGAGAAGTTTTTCAGGGTATCATGTTAATATAAAGACTGAACTACGAAACCACTTAAAGTACACTATTTTGGTACTTAGTTGTCAAATTTTTAAAAAATGTCTTCCATCCAGGGCAAAGAAAGTGCCATTGAGATGAGCATTTGTTAGTATTACCTCTTTGCCAACTCATGATTACGAAAAATGTTAGAACACAGTGGAGTGCACAGTTTTGAGAGTTTTGTTGTTGTCTCTGTGTACAGCTCAATTCAGCTCTCCATGCTGGGCGGTGCTGCTGGGGCAATGCAGCAATGGCCTTGTGTGGCAAGAAAGAAGGGCTGCGGTGCGCCGGTGGGGGTGGGCTTTACACAGCAGCACGGTGGGAAGGCTGTGTGTGAGTGTGGATGCTGGTGGGGAGGTGGATCTGGTGGGGAGTGACTGGGGATATCTTCTTTCCGTGCCCAAATAGATGCATGCCCGTTTTTCACAGAATGAGAAAGGAGCTGATGGAGATTGCAGAGCCAGTAAGTAGCAGAGCAGAACAAAAATTCAGGGTTTCCGACCACAAATCCAGTTCCACGGTTGTCACAGTTAGGTACCGCTCTGCCACCTTCAAATGTTTGCTGGATTCTTTGGCTGCCAATCTGAGCATTGTGAAGGGGTGTAGTTAGCTTCATAAAAAGGCCATAAAAGGAGCAAAATGCTGAGACAAGGATGAGCCTTGAAATTGTTGTGCTAAGTGAAAGAAACCAGTCACGTTGGACCACATATGATGATTCCACTTATTTGAAACATCCAGAATAGGAAAATTCACAGAGACAGACAGCACATTAATGATTGCCAGCCACTGGAAAGAGGGAGAATGGGGAGTGGCTGCTAATGAGTTTAGGGTTCCTTTTTGGGGTGATGAAATGTTCTGGAACATTCTCTAGATAGTGGTGACAACTGCATAATAATGTAAATGTATTAAACGGCACTAATGGCAAATTTTAGATGTATCTTAATACAGTAGTTTAAAAAATGCAAGGATCTGGAACATCTCTAAGGTCTCTTTAGTTCTAATATTCTCTAGTTCTATGAAGGCAACTTTAGACAAGTAGATATCTCTGCCAGAGGAGGAGGAGAGGTGTTCCTTGAAGACATGCAATGATAAGAAGAGAAGGGGACAGTAATGCACTAAAAGGCATCTAGGGCTATGGAGGGACAAGCCAGGGAGTTGCTCACAGGCAAAAATCAGTCAATCAACCAACCACATCATTGCAGCTCAGCAGAGTCCCCTTTTTGTACCCAGCCCTGATCTTGATGATCAGAAGGTAGAGTGAGCCACGAAATTTTACCAGGGAGCTCATAGTCTAATAGGGAAGACTATGTGTGGGCAGAAAACAATTAAGCAAGTCCTACTACCCAATCGCAATGCACAGCCCCTGCAGGTTGGAGACAGTCAAGTATCATTAAGGGTACCAAGACTGGTCAAGGATGCTCCTTGGGGTGGGGGCTGGGCGCAAATGAAGACCAATTAGGTATTCTAAATCCACCTAAAGCAATTCACTAAAATCTGTTTTTGCACAAAGCAAAAAACAAAAACCACAGGCACTTTTAGTACCAGCCCAAAGTAAAAGACCCAATCAAAAAGACAAGCAACTGAGACTTTCAGGCAGGGAAGGAGCCTGGCCTGGGGGCGCCATCAGAGCAGCCCTTTGAGCCGAACTCTTGTCAGGTGAGGCCTGCCCGTGCATCCACCCCACACCTTTGGGCAGGGAAGGAGCTCAGACTGGGAGGGCCCATCCCTGTTGGTGGGTGAGGACTGCAGCATGGAAACAGCCTCAGGCTCTGTGGTCCTCTGGGTTGGGAGGTGAGACCTGCTCTCCCCTGACCAGCTGAGGATCCCAGATCAGCGGCCCCTGCCTAGCCACCACCAGCTTCAAGGCTGAGGCCCACGCACTTTCCATTCATGGCTTAGAGACCCTGGTACCAAAGGCCAGAATTTCCCCACCACTGCAAGTGTGGTCTGAGCCATGCACCCCAACAATTGCCTGGGGTTCCTGGGCCCAGTGGTCCATGGTCTGCTACCATCTTGGGATAAATTTGATATCCAGGTAAACTAGGGTCCCTAGAGTCCTTCGTGAGTTGCCTGGGTAGCTTGTAGCTCAGCACTTTGCATCTGACATCCAAAATGACAAGACATAGGAGCAAAATGCAGTCTCAGAACGCAACTCCACCCAGAACAAGTCCAGGAGACACTGACATAGGAGAACTAGGAAGCCACATACCTGAAATTTCTGAAATGATCGCATCTGAAGTAAAGAAACAACTCCATCAGGCCATAGAAGAGATCAAATCAGAAATAATCTCTGAGGCAAAAAATGAAATGAAAATAATAATGGAAGAAATGCTCTGCGCATATAGAGAAGAAACAGATAAAAAATAGATTAACACAGGCAACAAATGGAAACATTACATGAACAATTTAGGAATGAATTAGAACACATGAAACAGACTCAAAGAGATTTCCAGGAAATGAAAACTTCCACTGAAAGTTTGCAAAACCACTTGAATGAAGCCTAAGATAGAATTTCAGATCTTGAAGACAGCATGGCTGCTAGCGATCATGAAAGGGAGGATCTCTTAAAGTCATCAAGGATCCAGGAAAAAGTCAATCCAACAGCTGCAAGACAAGGCAAAGAAAAATAATGTCCAAATAATAGAAGTCAATGAAACAGCAGGAGGCAACACAAATGACATAAAAAGAATACTTTCAGAAATAATAGAAAATTTCCCAAGCATGGTAAAAGATTCTGATGTGCAGGTAAATGAAGCATATAGAACTCCAACGAACCATAATCCAAATAAAACCACACCCAAACATATAATAGTCAAGATCTCAGATATCCAGCAAAAGAACACAATATTAAAAGCTGCTAGAGAAAAGAAACAGATCACCTATAAAGGAAAGCCCATCAGAATCACAGCAGACATCTCAACAGAAACCATGAACTTAAGAAGAGCTTGGAGCAATGTATTACAGATTCTCAGACAAAACAGCTTCTAACCCAGACTGATGTATTCTGCAACACTATCCTTTAAATTCAGTGGAGAAATAAAATATTTCCACGACAAAGACCAACTGACAAACTTCATGAGTGCCAAACCAACATTATAAAAAGTACTAAAAGATATTTTAGGCAGAGAAAAAAGAGACCACAATGTGAAGAACAACAATAGAAAGGAACCCTCAAGCAGAACAAGCAATTAAACAGATAGCAAAAGTAGGAAAGCAATAGCAAGTAAATAGCATGACAAGAATAAGCCAACATATAACAGTTATAACCATTAATGTAAATAGCCTCAACTCACCAGTCAAAAGAAACAGACTGGCAAAGTAGATTAAGAAACAAAATCCCACAATATGCTGTCTACAGGAAACACACTTTACTCAAAAGGAAATCCACAGACTGAAAGTCAAAGGATGGAAAACAATTCTCCATGATACAGGTTCACAGAAAAAAGCAGGGGTAGCTATTATGTTTGCAGACAATGTAAACTTCAAACCAAAAGCAAACAAAAGAGATAAAGAAGACCACTACATACCAGTTAGGAGAAAGCTGCAAGAAGAAGAGAGAACAATTCTAAACATGTATGCACCAAATACTGGAGCACAAAACTATGTAAGTCAAATCTTAACAGATATGAAAAACCAAATAATCAATAACACTATTGTAACAGGGGACCTAAACACCCCTTTGACACAAAGAGACAGGTCAATGGGACAAAAACTCAGCAAAGAAATAACAGACCTGAACCAAATGTGTGAACAAATGGACTTAGTAGATGTATACAGAGTGTTCCACCTCACAGCACCAGAATACACATTTTTCTCAGCTGCACATGAGACTTTCTCTAAAATAGACCACATTCTAGTCCATAGAACATACCTACCTAAATGCAAAAGAATTGAAATCATCCCATGCATATTATCTGACCACAGTGCAATGAAATTGGAAATTAATGACAAAGAGAACTCCCAAAATTCCATAAACACTTGGAAATTAGACAACACCTCCTAAACAACCAATGGGTCACAGAAGAAATTAAAGAAGAAATTAAAAAATACCTACAAACAAATGAAATGCAAATACAACTTACCAGAATCTGTGGGATGCAATGAAAGCAGTCCTCAGAGGGAAATTTATAGCAGGGAACTCACACATAAGGAAAACAGAAAGACAGCAAATAAATAGCCTAATGCTACACCTCAAACTTTTAGAAAAAAAAAAAAAGAACAAATCAAGCCCAAAGCCCAAAGAAAGGAGGAGATTATAAAACTCAGGGCAGAAAATAACGCAATTGAGATGAAGAAAACACTATAAAAAATAAATGAGTCAAAGAGTTGGTTCTTTGAAAGAATAAATAAAATGATTAAACCCATAGCCAATCTTATCAAAAAAAGAAAGGAAAGAACTCAAATTCATGCAATAAGGAATGAAAGGGATAAAATCACTACAGCTCCTACAGAAGTTCAAAAGATCATTAATACCTACTTTGAAAATCTTTACTCCCATGGGATAGAAAATTCAGAAGAAATGGACAGATTCCTAGAAATGTATGAATTACCAAAGTTGAATTAGGAAGATATAAAAATTCTGAACAACCCAATATCAATTAATGAGATTGAAAATGTCATTAAAAACTTACCAACAAAGAAAAGCCCAGGCCCTGATGGATTCACAGCAGAATACTATAAAATATTCAGAGAAGATTTAATGCCTACACTCCTCAAATTCTTCAGTGAAATTGAAAAGGAAGCAATTCTCCCTAACTCATTTCTGGAGGCAAGTATTGTACTCATACCAAAACCTGAGAAAGACCCAACCAAGAAAGAGAACTATAGGCCAATCTCCCTAATGAACATAGACGCAAAGATACTCAATAAAATACTAGCAAATAGAATGCAGTGAATCATAAGGAAAATTATACTCCATGACCAGGTTGGATTCATTCCAGGAATTCAGAGATGGTTCAATATTTGCAAATCAATTAATGTAATACACCATATCAATAGAGCCAAAGACAAAACCCACATGATCATCTCAGTAGATGCGGAAAAAGTTTTTGATAAAGTCCAACGTGTATTCATGTTAAAAACCCTAGAAAAAAATAGGAATAGATGGCCTTTACCTCAATCTGATCAAAGCCATCTGTGACAAACCAACAGCCAACTTCATACTAAATGGACAAAAAAATGAAAGCTTTCACTTTAAAGACAGGAACAAGACAAGGATATCCACTGTCCCCACTCCTATTCAACATAGTTCTGGAAGCATTTGCCAGAGCACTTAGACAAGGGAGAAAAATAAAAGGAATAAGGATAGGAAAGGAAGAAGTAAAACTACTTGCAGATGACATGATATTTTACATGGAAGACCCCAAAAACTCCACAAGAAAACTCCTTCAATTAATTGAAAAATTCAGCAGAGTAGCTGGATACAAAGTCAACACCCAAAAATCAATAGCATTCCTATACACAAACAACGAACAGAATGAGAGAAAAATTAAGGAAACCATACCTTTTATAATAGCTTGCAAGAAATTGAAATATTTAGGCATCAATCTAACAGAAGTAAAAGATCTATTAAATGATAACTACAGTACTCTGAAAAAAGAGATCAAAGAGGATTTCAATAAATGGAAAAACATTCCCTGCTCATGGTTAGGAAGAACTAACATTGTGAAAATGGCCATACTACCAAAATTGTTGTACAGATTCAAGGCAATCCCCATTAAACTACCATTAGCATACCTCACAGATCTAGAGAAAACATTCCTTAAATTCATCTGGAAACAGAAGAGATCCAGAATAGCAAAAGCAATCCTGGGCAACAACGACAAGTCAGGTGGAATTACAATCTCTGACCTGAAATTATACTACAAAGCTACTGTAATGAAATCAACCTGGTACTGGCTGAAAAACAGACCTGAGGATCAGTGGAACAGACTGGAAGACACAGCCACAACCACAAACACACTCAGCCACCTAATATTTGACAAAGGGGCCAAACAAGCTCACTGGAAGAAAGAGAGCCTCTTTAATAAATGGTGCTGGAAAAATTGGCTTGCCTCTTGCTGAAGACTGAAAATAGACCCAAGTCTATCACCATGCACCAAACTCACGTCAAAATGGATCACAGATCTCAATATTAAAACAGAAACACTAAATCTATTGGAAGAGAAGGTAAATAAAAATCTTGAAGACATAGGAGTAGGCAGAGAATTCATGAACAAAAATCAAACTGCGAGGGACACTTCAAAGAATCAACAATTGGGACCTCATCTTACTAAAAAGTTTTTGCACATCTAAAGGAATCACCAGCAGAGTAAAAAGAAAACCCACAAATTGGGAAAAAATCCTAGCTGGCTGTCCCTTGGACAAAGGTCTTCTATCTAGAACACACAAAGAATTAAAAAACATGAACCTCTCCAAATTCAAAGACCCAATCCAGAAATGGGCATCTGAGATGAATACACACTTTTCAGATAAAGAAATACAAATGGCAAATAAATATATGAGAAAATGTTCTACATCTTTAGTTAATTGAGAAATGCAAATTAAAACAACATTGAGATTTCATCTCACCCCAGTAAGATTGGCCAGTATTAAGAAATCAACCAATAACAAATGTTTGCGAGGCTGTGGAGAAATAGGAACTTTTCTCCACTGCTGGTGGGAATGCAGAGTGGTGAAACCACTGTGGGGATTGGTTGGAGATTCCTAAGCAAACTAGGTCTAGAGGTCCCATACAACTCAGGTATTCCCCTTCTGGGTATTTTCCCAGAAGATCTGAAAACAGCGTATCACTGTGATATATGTGCATCCATGTTTATAGCAGCACAATTTGTAATAGCTAAATCATGGAAACAATCCAAATGTCCATCCACTGAGGACTGGATAAAAAAATTGTGGCATTTTTATATAATGGAATATTATTCAGCTATAAAGAAAGATAAACTTGAGGCTTTTATTGGCAAATGGTCACAATTAGAGACCATACTCATAAGTGAAATAAATCAGATGTGCATGCGCAAGCAACATATTGTTTTTTTTTTTATTTTAGAAACATAAAAGTACAAAAACATATTGACAAACAGACACCCATTATCATAGAAAATAGTACAATCACAACTAATCTATAGACAAGGTGATATGGTCTCAACAGTAGTTGTTGCTTTATCCATTGATATCTTCGAATTGTAGATGTATGGACCCATATACAGACATGCAAATTTATTTTTTTTTATT
>PVLD010023254.1:0-27766 GCA_004027595.1 Dinomys branickii | reverse complement strand
TTAGAGGATTATGTTGGTAGAAATGTTTGAGATCTTTATGCTCATTTTCAACATACTGTATGAATCCACTGTTTCTCTAGTCATTCATTTCTGAAGATCTCTTGCAACTGTTTTGAGGTGTGATTTCAGTTTATCATTACAGCTGTGACAACCTGGGAAAGACAAGCAGAAGAGATACTAAAGTTAAGGCAGAGAAGAATTTAGAGGACTGGAATCAAGCTAATTTTATGGCCTTTTATTCATTAGTAAATATTTTAATGTTGCAATTTTCCTTTTTCATTACAAATCATGAAGGTAGGATTCAATGATGAACACCCAGAAAACTAAGACCCATTGTTGGTACATTTATATGTTGGTAAAGAGAGAAAATAGTACCAAAGTAAGGCAGCTATAAATCACACAGCTGTGAACACTAATGGGGTAAATATTTGTTAGTTCTGGGTTAGTTTTGATTAATGTTTTTCTTCATTATGAGTTTCTTTTCCTGCTTGCTTGCATTCCTGTTAAATTTTTGCTGTATTTTAGAAATAAAGTTTACCTTGCTTGTTGCTAGATATTTTTGTATTCCTGAAATATTTTTGAGCCTTTTTCTAGGATAGCATCATGTTGTTAGAAATAGTTTGATCCTTTTGGATCATCCTTTTCAAACTCATTTATGAGACTCACCAAGGTGCTTCCTTTGGGGCTTATCATTCCTCACGACTAAGCAAGAGTTTTCTGTGTGCTCTACCTAAGGCGTCATGAATCATAATGCCTTCCAGTCTGACTGGTGGGAACAGACACTCTTCCCAGACTTGTGTGGACTGTGGATATTTTAACTCTAGTTTGTTCAAGTTTTTCTTTCCCCCACCTTGGATAGTTTCCTCACATATATGTGCTCAACAGTACTCAGCTGAATACTTGAGCAGGTTTCTTTATAGATCTTTGGAGTTCTCACTCTATGAACCTCACTGTGAATTTGCCTGCTCTTTGGTGCTTTGTTCTGTCCTGTCTAGAACATTTATTTCCCAACACTCTCAGTTTTCTTCTCAAATGAGAGAGTTCACTGGACTCTACCTGATTTTGCTCCTACAGCCTCAGACCAATACGATGGTTCAGAATTTCGTAAAGCCAGTGACCTGGCTGTCTTCGATGGCCCTCATGTCTCAAAGATCTCTGAATTTCATCTCCTGATATCCAGAGATTCCTTTACATGTTTTTCTTTTTATTTTTCTTGTTTAAGGCTGGAAGGTAAATCCTGTCCTTGCTGGTCCTTCTCTAGAAATGAAATTCCTCTGTATTTGAAAAAAAAAAAAAAAAATATATATATATATATATATATATATATATATATCACATACACCAAACGGGGGTAATTTTAAATCTAATTCTGATAGGGAGCTTTTTTATTTTATGGAAAAAAATAAGACAAAATGTCATCACAAAATAATAGGAAAATAACAGTAGTTAATACATTGAGTATTGTTGCATTTAAAGTAGTTAATACCCGTATAAAAGATGGGTTTAAGAAATTCTCCAAATAATAGCACAAACCTTTAGTTTCAATGAAATAAAAGAAAATTAGTAATATAACTACCTTTTTTTTGGTACTGGGAATCAATCTCAGGACCTTGCACTTGCCAGGCAGGTGCTTATGCCCCTGAGCTATATCCCTGGCCCAGTATGACTATCTGGTATTTTGGTTTTTCCTTTTCACTTTCTCCCATCCTAGTTTCTTTTTCTATCTTGAATAATTTCCTCCATTTCATATATCTATTGTGCATTTTGGGCCTTATTTACTCTTTCAGGTCCTCACACCAGGGAGACAATATGATACATGTGTGAGTCTGACTTATTTCACTTATGAGGATGGTCTCTAGTTGCAACCATTTACCTATGAAAGTCTCAAGCTTATCCTTCTTTATGGCTGAGTGGTAGTCCATTGTATAAGAAAACCACATCTTTTTAATTGATTCTTTGGTTGATGGGCATTTGGGTTATTTCCAAGGTTTAGCTATTACAAATTATGCTGCTATAAACATGGACACACATATATCACTGTGGTGTTTTCATCTCAGTGTCTGTGAGAGTTTTTCCAATATAGCCAATAAAGCTGCTTAAATTGGCCAGACAAAATTTCCTTGTGGCTACCACATCACATTCTGTTCAGGGACCACCTTTGGTACCTTTTTTCTTGCTAAGAAATTCTTAGATGCTTAGTGACATTCCCAAGAGGAGAGGTTGGCATTCTGTGAGGGTTTGAAACAAGGTTCTCTGGGATGTGCTAGAGGAGAACCACAAGGTGCCACTATGCATCACAAAGAAATGCCTGACTCAGTCCTCCAAAGACTCCAGGCAACCCTCCCACAAAACAAGGAGCTTTCTCCTACACTCTTTGCTTAAGACTTTTCCTAGAATCTTTGAATTCTAGCATCATTATCATATAATTGGTTTAGAGTCTGTATTTTCAGACTAAATGTTTTGTTCCCCTCTTCAACCTTTGATTACTTGAGTTTCCCACTATACTTTAAGTACAGAATTTATGTTTTTAAAATATGCTTTATTCTTTACATTGACAAATAATATAAAGTCAGAGGTTTTTTTTTTCACATGAAATGGAGATTATAACTTTTAAAATAGAAAGGCAGGCTATGGTCAGAACACATAGAAATAATGTTTCATTGTTCTCCAGGAATAAAATACTAAACTTAAATTTTCCCACAGGAAGTATACTAACTCACTTTTAATAACATGATTGAAGACTTTATCTGTTCCTGTTTGTCCCTTCTTTCTGTGTTCATTCCTTTTGATCTATGAGCCCTGTAATAGTCTTGCATTTGAAAGAGTTTTACTCCACCTATAGCATCCTGTTACTTTTAGCCCTTCAGTTTATCCCTCTCTGAGCGCCCTTAAATCTACTTGGTAACTGCACGGGAAATAGGTAGCAACAGTTGAAGCATTTATTTTATTTCACCTGTCTTCTTCCTAAATTATTAATAATTGCCTAGTGATCCCATAAAGCTAAAACTGAGAAACTGACTAGCGCATTTCATTTTATCCACTCAGAAATGCATGTACTTGTAAGGTTTCATCCTAGAATGCTTAACACTAGTCCAAATATCAGTGACTCCAAACTGAGAAGTCAGTTCTTTCTGTTTTGGATCAATGCTTCATGAGAATTTTTTTAACTTTGTGGTTTTTAAGAGTATTATCGCTAAATATCAATTTAAAGTACCCTTAACGTCAAAATCTATGGATCAAATGAGAAAAGATGCTCACTGTAGACACTTGTTACATATAAAGTTCTAGATGGTGTGTGTGTGTGTGTGTGTGTGTGTGTGTGTGTGTGTGTGTAAAGAGCAAGGAAAAAAGAAGGGAGGGCAGGGAAAGGCAAAGGAGCATGATTGGTTATGTCAGAAATGCAATAATTATGAGATGATGCATTTCTTTCTTAAGGACAGGTAGGTGGTTAACGGAGTGATGACACTGGAAAAGAACATAAATTATCTCAGCACAAAAGGCATAAAAGGAAGTATACAGAAAGTTGGGATAAATTTGCATATTTCCAGAAATGCACCAAATATAGTTTTTATTGCAATCGTTACTACTGATTGAGCTGGTAAAGTCTCACATTTTGAGGATGGAATAAGAGAGATAAGTGGCCTAGAAACAGATCTAAAAAATAGTGAATTTATTGATAGCAATAAATAAAAAGCATGAGTTCTTTAAATAACTAAAGAAAGATTTCTTCCAGATCTGGCTAGCTGTCAAAACCTTGAAATTAGGGAAATGAGGATTGAAAGAGTCTAAACTCACATGCTGGAGCCCTATAATACAAAGAATGATGAGAGCCCTTGGTAAATGTATAAACTGCAGTTCATTACCAAAGTATAGTATGAACCTAAAAAGACAGCAACTGCCTTTTTACGAAAATATTTAAAGCACAGGTGCCTACTTACTTGAGAGCAACTTGAGAGCAACTCTACTGGGAGCAAAGAAAAATTCACAGAAAAATATTTGCAATAATTTAGATCATTCAGCCTAAGCCATAAGTTTCAGAGGTGGAGAATTAATTTGCTTATTCACAAGAATGGCTTACTTTTCCATCAACAGGTGACTGGAAAAGAAAGTGTGCTATTCATACACAATGGAATTGACCTCTGACATAAAGCACAATCAAGTCAAGACCATAATATTAAGTCAAATAAATCAGACATACAGACTTAAATATTGCATGGCCTGTTGTATTAGAAATCCAAAAATATAGATGATGCAAAGTAGGGAGAGTTCTTTTTAAAATGGGAAGAAGAACAAGAGATCAAGAGAGGAGGGAGGGAAGAAAATGGAAAAATAAGAAAGGAAAAAAGTAGAAAAAGACCTTTCGCAAATGGGAAGGATGCCAAGAGTTGGAAGGAGTAAGGAGGGGTGGAAGGGGAAAGAGAAGGATAAAGAAAATGTGTACCAACTTTCCATGATAAGTGTAAACATTCTGTACTATAGACATGCTCTAGTAAAAAAAGAAGCACTTACAGAGTGCTTAAAAATTCTCAAGAGAACCAGTATGTTTCACAGTGAATCTAAGACGGAGATTGCTCATGAATTAAGAAACTTCCTTTCCTCAACAAACACAATGTCCAAGTCAGTTGTGCTGGTGCACATCTGGAATCCCAGCACTTGGGAGGTTAAGATATGGTGACCATAAATTTGAAACCAGCCTAGGCTACGTGAGTGATACGCTATCTCAACAAACCAAAAATAAACAAATGAAGCACCATAGTAGCTGTATTGATACTGGTTTAGGTTTAGGCCTAGTGAAATGAGCTAATTCTCTATTCTTTCCAATACAGAGCTGGCACTGCTAGCACAATACCCCTTGATATTGCTCTCTCGGTTGATGTTCAAATGAAAAGAAAAGGCGGAGCCCAGTGCATTTCTATTCTTATATACAATCTCCCTAATGTCAAGTAGACAGTGTTCTAAATAGTAAAACCCTGCTTGCCACAGTGGCATGTGCCTATAACCCAGATACTTGGGACAGTAAGCCACTAGCATAGCCGGAACTCAGAGCCAATCTAGGCAATATGATGAGCTGCCCCTCTCAAAAACTAGAGAAGGAGAGGAAGAGTGCACCTGAATAAGAGATATGGGTGTATTCAGTTCATAAAGTTAATAAACAGACTGTTAGAAGCATTACAAACTCTGAACATGAAATGTAATGATACATGGAGAAAGACATCAAATTAAAATCTGCAATTGAAGTGGCTATAGATTTTAAACACAATCACTGAAGTTGTCTATTTGGAAAATGTGTATTTAACACTACCAGTTTAATTTCTTACAAATAAAAGAAGATAATCACTTAAGAAAACAGCAGAGAAATATTTCACATACAGAGATGTTAAAATAGAATATAATCTACAGATGTGTATGCATGCACATATTTGTATACTTCTAAGTTAGAAGGTAGACATCAGGCATAAAGCTTACTTTACGATTGGCACTTTAATTATAAAATTTTTAGTGCTAAAATTTGTTTCTGTAGATATTTAAATTATTCTATAGAAATTCCTGTTGAAAGGATTGCATAGTCAGAGTTCTTCCTGCTTATATTAAAATGATGATTCTGCTTCTCTCTGATTTTACTGTAGGCATTTGTTTGCTCATTTGTTTGTCTGACAAATGTCAAAAGATGGTGATAAGCCACATCCATTGTATAAATCATTATTTTATAATGTGAAGAAAGTATGTAAGACCCTTAAGAAAAGACAGAGTAAAGATCAGTAGCATAATACAGCCTCTCTGGGACCTCAAGACACCGGGAAAAGAAAATGTGGTAAAGGAAGAAAGAAGTAGATCACCAGAAATTGGGAAGCAGCTAATAGGATAATTAGAAACTACAGAGAAGATGGAGAAATGGAGCACAATGCAAAAAGAAGAAAAAAAGAAAGAAGGAAAGAAATGGAGAGGGTGCTCTGGACATCTCACTCCATCTCTGCACTCCTGGGAGGGAGAGATGTATTCGCTAACACAGAGTAAGCCAGGAGATGGTCAGTACCCCTAGAAAACTTCAACAGAGTGGGTTGGCAACTGTAGTTCCAAGAAAAGCACCTTTTTTTGTAAGATGCAAAAACAGCAAGAGGTTTTACTCTGAGATTATTAATTCTGCATGGCAGCCTAGACTTGGATAAGAAATCCAGTATAGCCCCTGCCATATTTGAGGGGGTCTAATCAAAAACCATTTGGGGAAGGAGTTAATTGTTGTTACAGAACAACTATCCTTCAGAGTTTCTGGTGTCACCTACCACAGTGACTGGAAGGAAGATGGCTACAAGACACTGTGGAGGATAGGGCAAGGACTAGACACAGACCGCACTGACAAGCTCACTGTCAAGCCAGGAAGGACCTAGGGGTTCTACACTCTATTTTAAGAAAAAAGGCCAATTGTGTGTGGTCTTTGGGGGCTTGGTCTGAAAATGCTGGAATGAAGTTCATCAAAGTGCTGAGCACCCTCCACTCCCATCCTACTACCTACATCCAACACAGAGCTCAGTTGTCTGTTTGCTTTTCCCACCTGCTAATGTGATCAGGGAACACAACATGGCTTGGTTGGTGGCCACAGCTTGGGGTATGCAGACAAAAGGACCTTGATTAGGGGCATTTCACAAAACCATAGGGTATAAATCTAAGTGGAGAAAGCTGCGATGGGGGATGCTCCAAAGGACAAAGAGACTGTGACTGGCTGGAGTGAATATAGCTCTAAGGTGCTCATCACTGTCAAAACATATCCAGCAGAGAAGGCATAAAAGGACTCAGCCTTTGCACGAAAGAAAATGTGCATGTGGAAACAAAATGGATCTTAGTAGTTACTCACTATCCCTCCCTCATATCTGGTGGACTCTAAAAGCACAGAGCCTTTAAAAAAAAAACACTAAATATGGAGGGGTACTTTTGAACTCATTTCTGTTTTTTTATTGATTTGGGGGACCTCAATTTTTTCCTTCTGTTTTTCTTTTTTCTCGTTTGTTCTTCTATCTAATTCTATTTATTCCCATTTACTTCATAAAAGAGTACTTTATCTTCCCTTTCTCTCCTCCTACTCATGTTTCTTTTCTTTAATTTTCAAATTTTACTTCCATTTTCTCCTCCGCCTCCTCCACCTATCTATTATTACATTAAGCTTTACTAATCTTTAGATATACAGTTGACTCTGCACTATTTTTAATTTTTTTATTATTAATAGTGGCACAGTTATTCCATTTAGTACATATTTATTACATGTGAACATTTTATTTTTTGTGTGTTTATATTATAATTACAGATCTCTCCATTTTTAAGGGTGGTATAGTAGTAGGTTTTAATGGTTCTTATGGTATAACATCCAATTTGTCTTTGACTTTATTATTGTACCTGCTTTCATCACTGTTGCCATAATTGTTGCCATGACTGGTTTTTACTGTACGCTGGGATCTAGTTTGTACTTGTGCAATTAACAAACATTAAAGGCCAGGAGAACTTGAAGTCAAGTGTTTCAAGCTCTAAAACAAAGCAACACCCAATCCAGGCTGATATATATCATACAAAAGTATCTTTCAAAAGATACTTTTGGAATAAATAAGATCTTTCCATGAAAAAGAAAACCTTAAAAAAATTCACTAGCCAGGTGTAGTAGCAAACATCTCTCTTCCCAGGGAGAGTGAGACAGAAGAATCACTGTGAGTTTGAGAGCAGCCTAAACTACACAATGAGACCCTGTTTCAAAAAGAAGAGGAAGAAGACGAAGAAGGGAGAAGAACAAGAAGAAGGAGGAGGAGGAGGAGGAGGAGGAGAAAGAGAAGGAGAAGGAGAAGGAGAAGAAGGAGAAGAAAGAGAAGAAATAAATTCACCACCACCAAATGAACACTCCAAAAGATCCACAAGTATATCCTACAAAGAAAGAGCAAGGCTAACAATGCCAAAAAAAATCTAGTGGAATGAATATACCAGATAGGGTCAGAGAGAAGGAAAGGTGGGTGGGGAAGAGGAAATATTAATAATAATTAAAATGTGTTATGTACCTGTAGCATCTAAAAGTAATTATGTACTAACAAAAGGATACTAAAATAGACAGAATAAATAAGATCATATAAAAACCTGTATAGGCCACTGCCATAAATAAAATATGCATTTAAATATGCATTCATACAACTATATCTGAAAAGGTAACAAATACAGAAAAAATTAGAAACCTATTGCATACTAAGGAATATGTTACTCACATAATGTAAAATTATTCACTTTCAATAGAAATTTGAGGGAAATTTTTCTTTATCAATATCATCATTCTTTGAAAAATTTGAGAGTATATTTCTGTTTTAGACAGGTCACTGCTAAAGTGGTATCAGCTACTTCATGTATAATGGCATATTAGAATTAATACCACAGAAGTTCAGTAATACTGATAACTATGAAAAGCTAAATGGTACAATGTCTCTCCCAAGACACACGCAAATCCATACCACTGCACCTTCTACCAAATCTAGAATAGTGTTAAAACTTCTATAGTGAAGATGGCTGGCTCACATCATTTTGATTCAGGTATTTGCACCTCTCCACCACAGTAGTGTTAATTCTCCATACCAAATATTCTATTAGTATTCCTCAGTCTTCAGTTTTGATGTTTGCTAGACTACCTTTCTTCCATACAGAAGGCCAGTTTCTCACAGCAAATTTAAAACAAAGTAACTGTTAATTCAGCAAAAAACTGAATATCCCTCCATCTTTCCCTTAATTCTCTTCCCACTTCCATTAGACAGGAGATGGCTTAAAAAGCAGTTATAGTTTTCTCTCAGATAGTTTCTAGTGTGTGAACACAACGTTATAAGATTGATTTAATAAATTCAATCTGCCACTTTGCTAAGTTTTTCCACACATTTTATTAACCACATTTTAAGAAGAAACAGTGGTTTAGAAAGGTTGAATAGTTTGCAGAAAATTACAAAATAATAATGTATGAAGTTGCAATTCAAATCTTCTGTATGCCCTGCTCAAGAAGAAAAGCACTTAACCACATTTATACTGTTATCAAAATGTAATTACAGAGAGAAATTGTGATGCAGTTGCTGATACCACGAAGCTACATTTTCTGATGACTCTGAAAATTCTCATATCACATGCAGCATACCCAGCATGTTGCTTATTAGGCATGTGATAATACATTTAGTTCCAGCTCCAGTCTTGCCTTAATATATGCCTTAAGTCAGGTACATGAAGTGGTATGTTCTTAAGTCACTCAGACATTCAGATCACTGATGTCCTCTCTTATGTCTAAGTGTTTAGAATTTATGCCCTGAAACATGTTCAAAATTTTTGTCACTCATTGCTTAAATGTTTTTGAAGGTTTTCAGCAACATTTTTCAAACATTTTATTTCTTCTAAAAAAACTTTAATGAGGTATAATTGATATAACAAAAACTTGTAATTTTCATATTTTGCAATTTTCATATTTTGTCTGTGCAGCTTATTGAATTTGGACATGTACACAATCTGGGTCACAGAAGTATATAATACTTCTTCCTTCCTTCTAAGTTTTTTTGTGCTTGCCAGGCAAGCATTGTGCCACTGAGCTACATCCCTGGTGCTGCTAACATTTCTAAAAGCTTCCTTGTGTTTCCTTCTATGTATTTGGGTTTGTCATAAGGAAACTAAGCATGACATGTACCTTCTTAAACTTTAAAGTGCATAGTACCACATGGTTAATTGTGGGCAGTATATTATACAGCAGATCTGCAGAACTTATGCAACTAGCATAAATAAAACTTTACATCCATTGAACAACAACCTTGCATTTCATCTACCCACCCAAGAACCTGGCAACCACTATTGTATTCTCTGCATTCATAAGTTTGACTACTGTAGATATGTAGTATAAGTGGAATCATGTAGTATTTGTCAACCTGTGGTTTACTCATTTCACATAGAATAATGGCCTACAGGGTCACATATTTTGTCACAAATGGCAGAATTTCCTTCGTTTTCAAGACTGAATAGAATTTCACCTTGTACACATGCCATATTTTATGTACTGATTCATCTGTTGATGGATACTTAAATTGATTGCATCCATCAAGGCTATTGTGAATAAGGCATCAATGAACATGGGAGTACAAATATCCCTTCAACATACTACTTTCTATTATTTTGTATACTGTATTTATCTCTTTCTCTTTAAGAAACAAAAATACCTCACAAATACAACTTAAAGGAACAATAGTTTATTTTGGCTCATGACTTCAGTTCATGGTTGGATGTCTCTGAGCCAGAATGGCATGACAAAGGAATGTTGCTCAGCTCATGGGAGCCAGGAAGCAAAGAGAAAGGAACTGAGCCAGACAGAGAAGAAGCAACTAATATATCCTCCCTCCCAGAAGGTCACACCTCTTCACAGCACATTCAGCTATGAACTAGTCAATAAGTTAATCAATTGATAAGGTTAGTGTTTTCATGATATAACAACCTTTCAAAAACCCTATCTGTACACAGGAGACTTTTGGGAGACATTTTTTGTTCCAAACTATAACCGATAGACATACTCAGCAGTGGAATTGCAGGGTCATACAGTAATTTTCTGTTCTCTTTTTTGAGGACCCCCCACACTGTTCTCCATAACAGCTGTACTAATGTATACTGCTACAATGGCTTTCTTCTTTCAACCTCCTTGTCGAAACTTGATTATTTCTTCTAAAAATAATAACCATCCAGTACTTTTGGAGCCTAAACAGGAGAATTGCAACTTCAAATGAGCCTAGGTACATTAGTGATTTAATTAGAACCTGTCCCAAAGTAAAAAATAAAACAAAATGCTTGGGATACAGCTCAGGGGAAGGCTCTTGGTTCAATTCCCAGTGCTAATAATAATATCTATTCTAACAAATGTGAAGCGATAGCTCATTGTAGTTTTGAGTTTAATTTCCCAGATGATTAATGATATTGACCATGTTTTCAAAAACATGGTCCTTTCTCTGTCATCTTTCAAAAAAGAAATATTGGGCCAAGTCCTTTGCTTATTTTACACTAGGGTTGCTTTTTGCTACTGAATTGTAAGATTTCCTTTTGCATTTAGAAATGAATGTATTGAAAATATTTTCTCCCATTCCAAAGGTTGCCTTTTAATTCTGTTTATTATTTACTTTGCTGTGCAGAACATTTTAGTTTGATGGAATACCACTTGTCTATTTTTAATTCTATTGTCTAAGATTTTATGTAATGCAAGAAAACATTGACAAAATCAATGTCACAAAGATTACCTACTATATCTTTGCCTCAGTTCATTATGCTTAAAGTCTCACATTTGTCTTTAGGCCATTTTAAGTTGGTTCTTTTATATGGTATAAAGTATAGGTTGTATTACGTAGGGTTTTGTAGAGGAACAGGATCAATAGAAAACACGTATAATTAATTATGCAAGGGAATTTATTAGTTAGTCTTACAGGATCAGAAGTAGGAGACTCCACAATAGCCATCTGAAAGAGCAGAGACAGATGTATCCGCAGTATCCATCTTTGTACTGGAGAGCCAGGGGATCCAGTATCTGCTCAGCACAAGATGGAAGCCACAGAATAAGGGAGATCAAAGATGGAGGACCAGTCCAAGGCCAAATGTCTGGAAGCCCACTGTACAGCTTGAAATGTTGAAGCTGGAGATTAATGTCCAAAGGTTTATCAGACTGAATCTTTTCAAAAACAGGCATAGTTCTATCCTCATACCCCTTTTCTGTTTATTGCATCCAGGCTGGCAGCTTAATTGCTGGTGTCACCCATGTCCAAGGTAGCTCTTTCTCCCTCAGTTTGGTGGCCTTCATGCCAGTCATCCATAGGTGCACCCATAACTGTGCTTTCCTATCCTTCTAGGTATTTCTTATTCCATCAAAGTTGACATATAACAGTTACTAGTCACAGGAGTCCAATTTCATTCTTTTGCAAGAGGATATCCAGTTTTCCCAGCACTGTTTATGAAAGACTACCCTTTCCCTTGTGTATTCTTGACACTTTTGTTAAAGATCAGTTGTCAATACATATGTGGATCTATTTCTATTTCATTAGTCTATATCTCTATCTGTATGTCAGGTACATATTGTTTTACTTACTGCACAGTACATTTCATAATAAGGAAATCTAATGCCAGCCAGGTAATTTTTGTTTTGCCAAGGTCACCTTATCTATTTTGGGTCATCTCTGGTTCCAAATGAATTTTAGGAATTTTAAAAACATATTTCTATTAAACATGTCATTGGAATTTTGATGAGGATAGAATTGAATCTGTAGATTGCTTTCAATACTATGGACATTTTAACAGTATTGAGTCCTCCAATCCATGAACACAAGGAGATTTGTCTAAAGTTTTGTGGGTTTAAGTGTATGTACTTTTCTCATTAAGTTATTCATAAATATCTTATTCTTCCCGATGCTACTGTTAGATAATTTTGTCAACTCCTGTCTGCAGAGCTCATTTTTCATATATAGAAATACAACTGGTTTGTGTGTGCAGCTTTTATATCATGCAATTTAACTGAATTTTATCAGTATGAACAATTTTTATAGTTTTATTTTTCAAATCTTTACAACAGTACAAATGATTCAGGGTTTTGTTCATTGTAATAATTTTTTATTTTACTAAGGTATATTCTTTACAGGAGGACTAGTCAAACAGAATTCCATATGCTTCAATAACTTTCTTGAAAATGTTGAGTATGAAAGAAATCTCTCAATCAACCCTGCTGTACTTCTGAAGCTGCATCTGAATAAATGAAACAGTTCTTAATCATAAATCTTGACATCATCACAGCTACCATGTAGCATTCAAGTATGCCTAGGCAAAGTAAATTCAATTATGCACCGATGGAACATTTTTACTCATAGCCCCAAAATGTCAGCTAATATTGGTATATTTTTGAAATCTATACAGAAATATAGTATGTTGGAAAGCTTTCTTACAATTCAGAGACTCTAAAAGTTCTGATACCCTTCCTACTCTATATCTCTTGCAGACTATAAATGGAATACAGACTTCAGTAAGAAAGCTCAATTTTATTTTTCTGAAGGTTCAACATCATAGGTTTGTTAAAAGTCCACTGCAATGACTAGAAAGTTTGTTAACTACTGGAGTTATTTGCCAGGTGTTCCAAAGAAGGACTTTATTCATGGACTCAGTACTGCTAAAACTTAATCACTTAATCTTCTACAATGACCTGAAATGGCACAAAGTATATAATGCTTAGCAAATAATGAAGAGAAAGTTAATGAAAAGGTTAGGGAGGGGGAGGAAAAAGAATAGGACTCTACAGAGAAAAGCAGAGTTTCAATTTCTTACATTTAGCCCTGATATATCATGAAAACTAATGATATAACTCCCATGAACTGTATGCAAATCAGAGCATTAATCTGTAGCAAAATGGTTTATGTTATAGGAACCCACAAACAGATTTCCTTCAACTGCAGTAAATCAAATATGGTGGGTAGTTTCTGTTTGACTGATGAGTACACATGTCAATGGCAGGAGGGCAGTGACATATAGAAGAGCAATAAATATTTTTCTGACACTTCAGCAGCCCTTGTTCAGTGACACTAAAGGAAGATAGAGGACTTCAGGAGAAAATGCAAGCCTGTCCCTATTAGCTGCTGTACCATTGCTGTGGCAGCAAATGCGAGGTGATTTGGTGTTCTGTGGTGCAGCCTGCACATTTAGTCTTAAACAAACAAGTAGTCCGAAAGAAAAGAATCAATAGTTCTCAGACAGTAGTGTCTGCATTTTCTTTCCAATTATGGCATTCTCCCAATAGCTTAGCTGTTTTAATGACAGTGGTATTGCACACCTTTAGATGCTATGACACACTATCAAATTTTGTTAAAGCTTTGTCCTTTGTCCTTTTCAACAATATTGTTTATTTGCCTTCTATGTAATTTCCTATGTCTAGTGGAAAAAATCAGGGATAGATGTGTTAAAATGTATTAAATGTTACACTTGGTGAAAGTTATATCAGAAACCACATCCAAGAGATTTTGTGGTATTAGTCCTAAAATATCTTTTACTAATTTTCAATTATCTCAGCATTTTTCCAAAAACACCTCAAATGTTATGATATTGGCACCCAGCAAACATGCTTATTAATAGCTACTGTGGTTTCCTATAATTGCAAAAGTCTAAAGGTATGATATGAAAACATAAATCTGAGTTGTTTCCAATTTGATTCATGTGGCTTCTTGTTCCCTTTGAACACCTACTGCCATGAATCAAAGGATACCTAAATGTCAAGTGCTGAGTTGACACAATTCACAATTGACTAAACATATGTTTCTCAGTGGACTGATATATGCTGGGGTCTGAGGAACAAATAACAAATGATTCAGCCTAACTCTGTGTGCCAGGATTGGAAAGTCTGAGTTCTGAGTATGCGAAAGAAGAAAGATCCCACCAATGAATGGACCATTTTCAGGACCACCAGTCCTACTACTCATGAATATGTATGTGACAAGTTAACAAAGAGACAGGCAAGTTATGCATGTTGAGTTCCCAAGAACTTTGGCAGGTGTGGCTGCCAGGTCACAATAAAAGAGATGTAAGGCTCTTTGCTTCTGTTACTATGAGCTGTGTTAGCTTTCTAAAAGCCATTATTCCAATCTCCTGATTGCATTTACAAGAAATGAACAAAACTGTCTTGACCTTATAGTCATTAAAATCTAGTTTAGTACTAGGATTATGGAATAAAGAGATCAGGAGAGCAGCTATATGTTGGCACATGTCATCCCCAGGTATGAAAACAGTTGCTGCAGAGGAGGTACTTCAAGGCAGGCAATGGTCACACTTGGGAGCATACTACTGCCAGGGCTAAGGCTGAAGAAGCACAAAGGTCCTCTACCACAGCCTTCCTTGTGGGGATTGTAGCCCCTATTTGTAGGCATTGCAAAGACTGAGAGTAGGTACACAGAGAACATTGATCTTGCATGCTGCTGCCTACCCCAAGAGATAGACAGCCATGTGCTTGTAACACTGCCAGAACTACAAGTAGGTACCCATGTTCCCCAGCAGCAAAGCTCTGCTCAGTAGCGCCCAACACGATATCCGTGACCTTCCCAGTACCACTGCACCCATGGATACAATATCCGCGCAATGGATACCTCGCATCCACTGCTCTGTGCACCATACCTACCTGGGTATCTGGACTATTACCACCTTCATACGGTCTCTGAAAGGACTGGATTTTTATTACCTCACCAGAGCATATATTATGCCTAAAGCCATTCATTTTAGCCAATGAAGACAGAGGGTGACAACACAGAAATGCCCAGCTGGAAACAAAGCTAAAATTTCATACCACACTGACACTTCAAAACATCTATTTTAGAGGAAGCCATTTACTATGAAAGTCACCATAAAAAAAATGGTAGAGATAACTGACCCAAAAGATGTGCACATCTCAGTGCAAGATTCACAGGAATTATGAAAAACAAAGTAATATGACATCTCCAAAAGAACACAATAATTCTCTAGCAACAAATCCCAAAGAAGAAGATAGTGATTAAGTGCCTGGAAGCAATTATTATATAGAAAGTCATGAGACCCAAGAAAATACAGATAACTAAATGAAATTGGGAAAACAATACATGGAGTGAATGAGAAGTTCAATAAGAAATAATAGATCTTCAAAATCAGAATCAGGAAAAATTTTGGAGGTAAAGACTTCAGTAACTAAAAACAACTTCAGTAACTCTAGTAAAATACAGAGTTGGAAGAACTAACATCAGCCTGCATCAAAGAAAACAAAGTCTGCAATTTTCTGCAAAGAAAACAATATCTGCAATTTTAAGTTCAGGCAGCTGTTTTGAAAAAGAAAGAATGAAGATAGCCACTGAGACATATGGGATATTGTTTTTAAAACACTGCATTTTAAAGGGTAGGAGAATTGGAAGAGAAAAAGCATAAAAATCGCTTCAATGAAATAATAGCTGAAAATTTTCCGTATCTTCAGAAAGATATGGACACCAAAATACAAGAAATACATATGAACCAAAATTGGCATGACAAGCAAAGATGCTCATCATGACATGCTACAGTTAAACTGTTAGAAGTACAGCACGAAGAGAATTCTTAACACTTCAAGGAAAAAGTGGTAAATTCTATTTAAGGGAATCCCCCAATGGACTAATAGCACATTTCTTAGTAGAAACTTTACACACTAGGGAGGTAATGGAATGAGATATTACTTATTCTGAAAGAAAATAATTGTCAGCTAAGAATGCTATACCCCAGAAAAGCTATCCTTCATGAAATAAGGAGAAACAAAGACTTCTCAAAAAAAGCAAAAATAAAAGGTTTTCATCAATGCCACACTAGTTTTACAAAAAGTGCTTAAAGGAGTCCCATATCTAGCAGCAAAATAAAGATAACTACCAAAGAAATGACCAAATGATGAATAATAAGGACCTAGAAAAAGAAAACCAAACAAAGCCCAAATTAGAAAAAGAAAAGAAATGACAAAGTTCATAGCAGAAAGCAACAAATAAAACTTTAAAATGTGAACAAAGAAATCTTTTGATAAACAAAATTGAGTAATATTTAGCTAGAACAATTAAGAAAAATGGAACAAAGATCTAAATTTTTAAAATTAGAGATAAAAGAGGAGACATTACAAATGATACCACAGAAATTTAAAAGATTATTAAAGACTATTAAGGGTACTATATGCCAACAAATTTTAAAACTGAGATAAAATGAATACATTTATAGGCACACATTGAACCTACCAAGATTGAACCATGTGGACACAAAAATCCTGAATAAACCAGTAACATGTAATGACACTGAGTCAGTAACAAACTATTCCAACAAAGAAAATCTAGCCCAGGAATTGATGTCTTTACTGTTGAATTTTACACACATTTTAAGAACAAATGCCAATTCCTCTCAAATTATTGTGTAGAGTTAAAAAGAAGGGAATGCTTCCAACTTTGCTATGAGGCCAGCATTACTCTACAATACAATAAAAAGAAAGCAAAACTATAGAACAATATCACAAATTAACATAGCTACAAATATTCTCAAGAAAACAGTAGGAAATCAAATTAAAACAGTGTATCAAAACATCTCAGGAAACAAGGATATCTCAACACAAGCAAATCAATAAATGTAACATATCACATCAAAAAAGGACAAAATTATATGATTGACTTTTAAAATTTGTATTAGTGCATGTTAATATTACATGATCATAGGGTCTTAATTTCAATCCTATTACCTTCTGCTTCCTTTCCTTCCTCCTCCTTTCCTTCCTCCTCTTCCTTGTCCCCCTCCCCATTTCTAAAAGTTTGTTTTCTGGATTCTTGTCCTCTCTCCTTTATTTCGTCATTTTATTTCATTTTATATATTTATTTAGTATTTATGCACTTTTCAGTTTTCTCATAAAAGAAAAATCATGAAATATTTAACTTTGAGTCTGGATAATCTCACTAAACATGATAATTATTTTTATTAACTTTAAAAATGGGAAGAAAAGAAAAAACTTTCAATAAAATTCAACATCCCTTCATGACAAAAATTCTGAGTAAGTGAGGTAGGTAAGGAACCCATGTGAACATAATAAAGTGTATATATATATATAAACAGATAGCAATATACAGAATGAGGGAAAAGCAAGAAGCCTTTCCTCTAGGATCTTGAAAAAGGCAAGAATGTCTAGCACCACCACTTTCATTCACTGTACTATTAAAAGTCTTAGCCAGAGCAATTAAACAAGGGAAAGAAATAAAAAACATAAAATATGAAATTAAATTACGTTTGCAAGATGTTATGATTCTAAACTGAGAAAAACTGAAATATTCTACTCATATACTTATTAAAACTGGTAAACATTGTAAAGTTACAGGATACAAAATGAACATATAAAAATCAATGTCATTTTTATACATCAAGATTGTTGAGAAAGAAATCATGAAATGAATCCCAGGCATAGTAGCTACACAATGTTATAATACCAAAGAATAAATTTATCTAAGGGAGTAAAAGACATCTGTGATGGGAATTATAAGACTCTGAGGGCATAAAGTGAAGAGAACACCAAAAAGCATTAAG
Organism: Dinomys branickii; assembly: GCA_004027595.1. Taxonomy (NCBI): domain Eukaryota; kingdom Metazoa; phylum Chordata; class Mammalia; order Rodentia; family Dinomyidae; genus Dinomys; species Dinomys branickii. The sequence goes on along the minus strand of PVLD010023254.1, from coordinate 9,688 downwards.
GTCTCCCATGTCAATGGATTGTGAAATTTAGTATTCTCAAAATGTCACTACCCAAATCTAGTACAAATGCAATGAAACTGTGGTCAAAATAACTATGACACAAAAGGAGAGAAAAATAGCTAAAAACTCATATGGAAACAGAAAGGAACACACTGGCCAAGACTATCTTGAGTAAAAACTAGAGCTGAACCCATCCCACTACTTGATTTCAAAATATATCACAAAGCTATGTAATCAAAACATTATGGCATTGGTATAAAACATAAACACACAAACTAACAGAACAAATTAGCAAGTCCAGAAATGAACTCCTGCATTCATAGCTAATCAATTCTTTTTTATTAGTACATTTTTGTGATATCTATTAAATATACATATGTTATAGGGAGTTCGTTGACAAAGTTGTCAAATACATTGGTGAAAAGATAGCCTCTTTGTTAAGTTGTTCTGGGAAAACTGATTATTCACATGGAGTAAACCGAAATTAGACCATTGTCTCTCTCAGCCTATACAAACACTTTAATGCCAGAAACTATGAAACTATTGAAAGAAAACTACAGTTTCCTATAGGTGAAATACTTCAAAACATAGATGTAGGCAGTATTTTTAAAAGACCCCAATATCACTGGAAATAAAAGCAAAAATAGACCAATTGGATTATATTAAACTAAAAAGCTTCTGCATAGGAAAAGATATGACCAACAAGTGAGAAAAGCTATAGAATAAAAAATTATAAAGTGATAATCTGACACAGAATTAACACCCCAAATATACAAAGAAGTTAAAATATCCAATAACAAGAAAGCAAATAATCTAATTTCACAATGACCAAAGAATATTAATAGACACTTTTCAAAAGAAAAATATTTAAATGTTCAAGTAATTTATGAAGTCTAATTCTATTATTAGCCATCAAGTAAATGCAAGTCAAAATCATAAAGAAATATTACCTTGCCCCTATTAGAATGGCTATTAAAAATGACAAAAAAATAACAAATGCTGGTGAGGATGTGGAGAAAATAGATATACTATTGGCAGGAATATATATTACTATAATCAAATGAAGAACATAATGGAAGTTCCTCAAAACACTTAAAATAGATTTAAAATAGATCTGCTATTTGTTCTAGTTATACATCATATATATATACATTATATATACACACACATATCTATACATTTTATACACACACACACACACACACACACACACACATATATATATCCAATGGAAATGAAATGAGCATACAAAAGATATGCCTACATGCCATGTCTACTGCAACACTATTCATAATAGCTAAGGTATAGAATCAGCCTAGATTCTCATCAACAGATGAATGGATAAAATATGTTGCAAACGTACAGTGAAATATTCAGCCATAAAAAGAATAAAATACTTCATTTGTATCAAAATAGGTATAACTAGTGGACATGCTATTAAGAGAAGTAAATCAAAAGTAGAAAGACAAATTCCAAGTTTCCACTCATATGTGGATGCTTAAACAATTCAATCAAAATGTATTATAGTGATGACTACAGCATGAGAAGAGTGGGGGTATAATGGGAAGTTAACAAATGGGTACCTAAACACAATTAGATAAAATTAGTAAGTTCTGGTATTTTATAGAACAGGATGGGAGACTAGAGTTCAAAATAAAGTACCATATACTTTATGTATAAGTGGAAGAGAGGAACTCAAAGTCTCAAAATACAAAGTAATGCTAAAGACATGAAGTATTAATGGCTCTGACTGATCAACACACATCGTACATGTGGTAAATTCTCATATTATACCACCTAAATATGTAGTTACTACATGTTAATAAAAAAATTGTTAAAATGTTTTCAAAATATTAACTACCCTGATTTGATCATTACATACAGTATAGATGACAAATTAACACATTATGCCATAAATCTATTCAAAAGTAAATAGTTTTAAAATATATTTAAAATAAGAAAGATTAGGAAAATGCAGTTAAATTTTTCTTCTATGACTAATTATCTTTAACCTTGAATAAGTCACTTCCCATTTGTGTTTATCATCATTTCTATTTGTTTATGATATAACTTGGTTGGGCTAGATGAAAGAAAGTGTTGCTTTAACTCTTCAATCTTTTTTTTTTCTATTTTTTTTGGAGGAGTACTGGGACTCAAATTCAGGACCTCACATTTGCCAGGCAGGCACTGTACCACTGAACAATATCCAGTCCTCTAACTTTTAATTCTACTATTTATTGAATAGATATATTTACAACCATATTTCTGTATTTATCTGTCATGTTATAATTACAATTCATAATTGATGAATCACTCGCTCATAAATTATGTTATGTATTGTCAATTTTAGCAAAGATATTTCAATGTTGAAAGTTGATATAAACTGCAAAGCTTCATATATTTAATATATAATAAAATTCTCTTCAACAAAACTAAAAATGTTTAAAAGAAATATACCATATTTCCCTAAAACTAAGACCTAGTGAAAAATAATCAGCCTTGAATACTACAGATCAAAAATGCCAGCCCCAGTCAGCTTGCCTCACCTGCCATTACAGAGTACCACGAAGAAAGAAAATAGTAAGGTATAATCTTCGCAGTTTTACCTTTCCACAGTGGCTGGGTGAGAGACAGCCATGTGACACAGCTGTAGAGAGGCTGAACAGATCTCCTGTGAAGTTTAAGCTCAGCCCAGGAAGGATATAGACCCCACCTTCTGTGTTGAAAAACCAGGCCTGGCAAGGGTGACTTTCAAAGGTGGTTAGATCTGAAAGTGCTAGCATTAAATTCAGCAGTCTACTTGAACTACCACTCCACAGCTTACATGCACCAAAATGAGCAAGGACATGTCTCACCTTGGATGGCTGCAACAGCCTAGGGGCCTCTAGTGCCTGGAGTGCACCAAACAAACCCACAAGCATTATAGCACAGTGGAGAAAATCATGACTTGTTGGATCCCAAAGCTGCACGTCCTGGAAGGAAACCACTCATTCAAAAATACAGAGGAATATTTTTTTAGACTGAGCATTTTTCTTTCATTTTAATTCATTGGTGTTTTGGGGTTTGAAGTTTTGCTCCTTTTTATTGTTGTCTTAGTTTCTCATTTTCATTTTTTCCTTCTTTTTCCCTTTTATTTTGCTCTACATTTTCTTTTTTCCTCTGTTTTCTTTTCTTATTTTATTTTTGGCTGCTTTTATCAAATACTCTTAATTCCCTATTATTCTTAAATAGGATCCTCTAACTCACTTTTCTCTCCTCATCTTACACTGATTATTTTTTCAAATTTTAATTGTTGCATTTTCTTGTTCCCTACTTTCTTTATCTTTACTAGTTTTAACCATTAAGCATCAGAAATCTTTAAATGGTTAATTAGCTCTATGATATTACAATTGAATACTGTTCTATTGTTAGAAGAAGTATAGATGTCACATTTAGTAGACATTTAGTGCAGGTGAATATTTGGTTTGTCTTAGTGTTTATACTATAATTATAATTTTCCAAATTAGGGGAAAGAATTTAACCTGTAGATACAAGAGGCATATAGAACCCCAAATAGGCACAATCAGAAAAGAACCTCTTCATAACACGATAGTCAAAATACCAGAAGTTCAACACAAACAGCAACAAACCATATATAAAGGTAAACCCAATACAATTACAGAAGACCACTCAATACAAACCTTAAAGGCCAAGTGAACTTGGAGTGGTCTTTCTAGCTCTAAAAGAAAACAACTACCAACTCATAATCATATATCCTGCAAAACTGTCTTTCACAACTGATGGAAAAACACGATATTTCCATGATAAGGAGCATATAAAGAAATTCATGACCACTAAACCAGTACTCCAAAAAACTTTCAAAGATATCTTTGAAAGATTTAATGAACTCAACAATGACAATAAGATGAATAGAATGAATACACCAGGCAGAGTGAGCAGTTAAGTACAATGAGCAAAAAAGAAATCAGCAAGAGGAAAATAATATAGTGACAGGAATAAGTCAATATATTTCAGTAATAACTCTCAAGGTGGATGTTCTCAATTCTCCAGTCAAAAGCCATGGATAGGCAGAAGATGAAGAAGCAAAATCTAATGGTATACTGTATAAAAGAAACTCATTCAATCCAAAAAGAAATCCACAGGCTAAAAATCAAATAGTATTTCATGTAATGTGAAACTGAAAACAAGCAAGAGTAGGTATCCTATTTTCAGACAAACTGGGTGTTAAGCCAAAACTGATCAGAAAAAACAAAACAGGTTAATACACATTGATTAAAGGAACAGTTCAACAGGGAGATATAAAGATTATAAAATATATGCAGTTTAAAAGGATAAACAAAATAGAGAAACCCTGAGTCACTCTTACAAAGAAAATAGGTATGCAAACAAAGGGAAATAAGAGGGATAAAGTTGTGCCACATACAGGAGCCTTATAACCCTAATTAATGTAAACACTATATGCCATAGCATGAGCTAAGACAATATCAACAAGTATGAAAGGAGATACTGAACTGGAGGAAGGAGGGTTAAGGGGAAGTAAGGGAAAGGGAATTAATAAAAAGAAATAGGCTGTAATATGTACATGTAGCCATTCCCCAAGATGATTGTAAACTGCTTGAATTGCAATCATGTACTAATAATATTTTTAAAATTAGCAAGAAATAACTGATGCCAATCTGACAAAAGTCATTTATGAAAAACCTATTGCCAACAACATATTAATTGGGAAAATTTAAAGGTTTCCCTCTAAAACCAGGAACAACAGAAAGATGCATATTTTTTAGAGTTCCCGTTCACCATAGTACTGGAGACATTAACCCCAGAAATCAAGGAAATAAAAGAAGTGAGAGAGATATGTATAGGAAGAAAGAAGTCAAACTATCCCATTTTGTAGAAGAATGAAAAATACCACCAAAAAGACTCCTAGAATTAATAACAAAAATAAGAAATGTAATAGAATGTACAACCAATGCACAAAAATCAATAGCATTCCTCCACACCATTAGTAAACTCACCAAGAAAGAAGTTAGGAAAAAATACCTTTCAAAATAGCATCAAGAAAAGTTAAATACTTAGGAATTAAGGAAGGGAAGTAAAAGACCTCAACAACAAAATTAAAGTACTCTGAAAAAGGAGATTGAGAGGACTTCAAAACCCAGAAGATATTCCCTACTCCTGGATAGGCCAAAGCAATATTGTCAAAATGGTCATACCTCCAAAACTGACATACAGATTTAATGCAACCCCAAAAGAGTCAAAAAGAATCACATCCAGTGATCTGTGCATGTCTATGTTTATAGCAGCACAATTCATAATAGCTGGAATCCGAAGCAGCCTGTATGTTCATCACTAGGTAAATGAATAAAGAAAATATGGTATTCATATACAACGGAGCACTACTCTACAATAAGGAACAATAAACTTAACTAATTTGTAGGAAAATGGTTCCACTTTAAAATCATGATGTTTAATGGAATAAATCAGAAGCAAGAGTTTAAATGTTGCATGGTTTCTCTTATATGAAAACATAAGATGTAAACAAAGAGTAAAATAAAAGTAATAGGGGACAGAGAGATAGAACTTTTGCAAATGAGAGAGGGCCAAGAGATGGAAGGCAGGAGGCGAGAGAGAGGGGAGGAAGCATGACTCCCCATGATGAATGCAATCATTATGTACTGCAAACGTGTACTAATAAGAAATAAAATTTTTAAAAATTAAATGTAAAGAGTAGGGAGAATATAAAATAGTTGGAAAAAATATTTTCTGGTGACCATAAGATGCTTTTCCAAGGAAGTGACTTTATCTTATTAAAATGAAGGAAGAAAATATGTTTCTTAAAAGTGAGAAAAAGGGCCTGGAGGGGCAGAAAGAACAGTGTGCTTGATAAGGAGTTTTGCAGACCTTTGAGATATAATGGTTTTGCAAACAGTGCAGGAAAGCGAAGGCCACTGAGTGCGACGGACACAGAATCACAGAGATGAGAGGGATCAGGTGGCCTAGAGGCTGGTTGATAATTTTCTCAGTTCTTTGATTTTAAAATAACACACAATTTTAAATATAGTTCAATTCATATGAAGTATTGTATTGTATATATCTTTTGTAAAGTGAGGAAAAATACATAAATTTATTTTTGCCAAAACGTTTGAAATACTGATTTTTAACCTGACCCCATGCATATGCCATATCATTTTGTGTGTGTGTACACATGTGCATTATATGATTAAAAATTTTATGAATGTATAAACTATTTCTCTAAGGACATATGCCTCTCCTAAAATAATGCAAATAATATTATGCTGCCTGAGAACATTTTATCATTATCTGATTAATTATGAAGCTCACGAAGAAATTACATGGATTGTAAGAACATCATTAATTTTCTAGGGCAGTTCCAAACATTGAATATGCTTAATTCACATGCTAAAGATCAAAGAAAGAATATTGAAGGATCCTATCCCGGATTCTGACTCACATACTTTCATTAACCTCATGTAGAGGCTTAATTAGACAAATTCAACACAATAAAGACTCAATCTTATTTTTATGAGCTGTCTCATATAGTAATAAATTAATCAGATGCATAAAGGAAATGAACTATCCTCCTCAGACACGCTATCATTGAGATACTTTTTAATCCAAAAATTATTTGTTTTACCCTGAAAGTTAGGTATCTAAGGTTTTAGGGAAGCTTTTCAGAAGGACACTGACAGCCCGATTCACTGATGAGGACTGAAAGAAGAAACAAAGTAATGCTCTCTCTGAGTAGCAGGTGCATCTAGATCATTCTATTTCCTAGAAAGTCTTACATCTGCTATGACATATATTTACACCCATTTCTTACATTAAGAGAAATCTAGGAACACACAGCTGTAAATTGATAAGACAAATAGTATACTTTGAGAGTAAACATTTCTTTCTGAGCTTTTTAAACTTTCCATTTTGGGTCCATTAAGTCTAGCTATCTATCTACTTCTGTTTCACAGGTTTTACTGATGTGTTCTTCTATCAAACATTGATACATGTATGAGATAAATAAATATATTTGGTCTTTTTCTATGAAATACAATGTCATATTGTATAAACTATGAGTTTGAATTCCATTTCTACTTCTAATATTATTTTGACTCATCTTGTTTTTTTCCCAGAATCTGGGGCAGAAAATTTGGACTTCAATGAAATATCAGTTTATCAACCTCATATTTGAGACTCAGCTTGTAAACTTGGGGAATGATATTTTATGCTTTTTGTTCTCCACCTTAAAGAAGTTGGAGAAGAAATACAAAACCTAATTGAGGTACCTCTCACAACAACGTGTTAAAATTGAAGTTTAAACCAAAACAGGAATGCATAATGAATACCAATTCCTAAATGAGGTGTCAAATTACTATATGCAAAGTTTATAAAGAAAAGAGAAGTATTTCTCAACTCTTGGTTGTACACTGGAATAGTTTTAGAGGCTCAAGAAAATACTGAACCCTGGATTCTAGCACCTAGAATTATTACACTCAGCAAGAAGGCATACTGAGAACTGAGCTATTTAAAAAGCTGCATAAGAGATTCTAGTATTGAGAACCACTATTTTAGCTAACAGTATTGACTTGGAGAATGTTAAGTGTGTACACTTTTCAGATAATTAACCAGCTGTTCAATAAATGCTTGTGGAATTAAATCAGTAGCATAATGCTCCAAATCCTTAACTCTTGTGAAATATTAATGTAAGAATTATGTTTACACTTATGAAGTAGAGTTTTATGGATTCTTCAGCTGATATTTATGCACTTGCTAGGAAAAATTCCGAGATACCTTTGTGGAATATTTTCCCCTTAAGGATTATAAATTCATTGCTAAACTGGGTATCCTGATGCAGCCCTATAATCCCAGCTACTCAGGAGGCTGAGGGATGATTGAAGCACTGGACAAATTAGGAAGACCTTGTTTCAAAATAAAAAAATAAAAAGGGCTACAGATATTGGTCAAAGATAGGGTACCCCCTGGTTCAATTTCCAGCACCCCCATAGACACACCCTAGTTAAGTCTTTTGTAACTTTTTGAATGATACAATGTAAAATTATAAGGAATAGATGAGTCATAATTTGATCATGTGCATGAGGATTTTTTATTAAAGATAAGTTTGATAAGGCTCTAGAGTATGAGATGTCTCTGGGATATTCACTTGGAAGTGGAAAGCATTGGTAACAGAACCTGGGACATGATAATCAATAAACTGTAATTCGTCTCTCTTTATGTACCCAGAATTGTCATTAAGCTATCAAATACATGCAAACAAAATGAAGTGAAATAATTAATTTTCATTCCAATTAAAACCAGTTCTTTTCTAGAGATTGTCCACATGACCTTCCCTTTTTCTAAGTGGAATTGCCTTGTCCTTCACATAGCTGGCTGATTTCATTCTTATATTTTTTATGTGAATATTTTCTAGGCCGGTGATATAGCTAAGTGGCATAAGAACTTGCCTGGCAAGCCTGAGGTCATGAGTTTGATTCTCAGTACCAAAAAAAAGAACATTTTCTAATTCAAGTCTTCTCTGGCCATGTTAAGCAACAGCCCTCTCTCCATTCAGTACATAAATCTTCCCAGTCATGACCTTCATAGAAATTTCTGTTTTCAAATAACTAATTAATATTGGCTCATTTTCTTATTAATTCATCTGCAATTCCCACTCAATTCTAATCTAGGAATAAATGATGAATGAATGAATGAATGAAATCAGTAGACTGTTTTATTCTGAAAATAATTGTATAATTCGTGGGTATAAAAACTCCTCAACTTAAACATATGGCAAATATATGCAAAATCTGCACTTTTTAGCTTTTGCTCATTTCATTTACTAATTCAGAATTTACTAATTCAAAATAAAACAGAAGAACAATAAAGTTAATGAAACTCAAAGAAAATTGTGAAACAATCTTTCTCACAAATTATAAGTGCCTGAGGTTTATAAACCATCCCACAGTAAATTCTTGGTATTTAGAATTCTAAGAAAAATTACAAATCAACAAGGAAATATTTCTCAGAGCAATGTAAGTAGAGAAACCCTACTTGAGCATATATTACAGGAAAACCATTGTGCCATTTTGGTAAGTGCCAAGAAATTATTAAAACACATTATCTTCCTTAAGTGAATTTACACTTTAGTAATGAGGATAAGAAAATTCCAAATGCCTAAGTTGTATGCCACAATGTGAAGGAAGGAGAGATTTCAAACACAGCACCATCAGAATGCATAATGTTCAATCTGAAATCAGTAATGCACTTTCTTAAAATACAGTGGCATTGTTTCTAACTCAAGTGTAGCCAAGGTAACAAACAAGAGAGCAGGAGAGTAATTTAATGCTGTCCTTGGAAATACATATCAGACAGTGGAATGCAGTTCCAAGATCAGAGACCAAAGATTAATGCTATGGTCTTTGGTCCATATTTGGAATCCACATCTTTGTTGATTTTTTACACAATTCTATGAACGCAATTTTAATAAACGTAAGAATGACTTGAGAACATATTTTTGAAAGACATGTTCTATTTGAGGGATGCTAAATTATTGCACATACTGCTATGCTGTGGTTGGTTTTCCTCTATGTCACTTTTGACCATGGAGCATACATAAAAGAGTAATGAAAAGTCTGCAGTGTAAAAAAATTACAGTTGAGCGTTTTACTTACAGTGACTT
>PVLD010023253.1:0-27767 GCA_004027595.1 Dinomys branickii | reverse complement strand
GGGGGGCTGCACCGTCTCGGGGGGGCGGGAGGGCCCGAGGCGGCCGCGCTCCCACTGCGCCTGGACCGATCCCCGCTTCTTCCCCGCGGGGATCGTCCCCGGCTCCCAGCGTCTGGGACTTTCCCACGTCTCGCCCCGGCAGCCTGGTCCGCCCTACCACATCTCCCCCGGCATCTCAGAGAAATACGCCCAGTTTAAACTTCCAGCCGAGGTTCCGGCATTCACGCTCACCAAGTCTGTCTCGAGCTGGTGGTGTTTATTAAGGAGGTTCGCTCCCTTGCTGCTCACCTGGTCGCCATCTTCCCCGGATCCCTGTTGACTGGTTTTTATAACACATGACAGACTGACTGACTTTTATAGCACAGATAAGTTCACTGATAGAACAAAACATTTCTAGTGGATCTTATGAGTTTAATAACAGTTTTAAATGTAAGTAGGTATTAAACTATCTTTAACAGTCTGTTAAATGCTTTTAAAACAGCAGTTTTATCAGCTGTGACTATCCAACAAGCTATGGCTATTAAAACAATATGAAAAGCCCATATAGCAGGATGTTTTAATCAGATAAACCATAAGCCTAAGACTCATTTCAAAAACTGTCTTTGCTTTCCCAAGTGTAAAAGGTTTTTATTCCTTCTGATTCTTAGTGACTTAAAAAAGTTCTGACTAGTCTATCTAAAGTTACAGACATAAAAACTGTAAAAAAATTACTATAAGTTGGCCAAATACATCTGAGTACACTCTGTTTTATTAACAATTATCTTATATGTGCTTCTCTGTCTGTGTGTCTGTCTGTTTGTGACTGGTTACAATACTTAGGGCTGTTTTTGTTTGTCCTCAACCTTTTTTCTTCTTTTTGCTTTTTTAGATTTTTAAAATATATGCCTATAAATTGGTTTATAGAAGTCATTAGAGTTAAGAACATCCTTCCAACCTAGGTTGCCAGCTGATCAAAATGATGTTAAGACTGGATTACAAATGCAATGCATATTGTTGTCTGTGTACAACAACTCAAATATTTCATTGATCTAGAATGATATATTAATTGTTATTTTCTGGTTCTCACAGGTCATCAAAAATTCTCATTCTAATTCCATGGAGATCTCTCAGCCTTAGGGAAATCGTTAGAAAGGATTCCCCATGGTGAATAAATAAGCAGCTACCTGGAAATATTTTCATCCAGTCTTGTTTCACTAATAGAACCCCAATAGTTTCCATACCCTTATGGGAAACACACCCCAATAAACATTGCTAAGCATGTTATTGTAATATGTTTACTATTGGTTATCATAAAAATGTTAAGTTTTCTAGGATTGAAACAATACGGTTTCCATATTGAAAGATGCTCTTGGTACAAAACTAAAAAGACACAGATTTCCATACAGCCATGACATTCATTATTGCCAATCTCATGGTATATTGAATGTATTCATGCCTTCCAGGTATACAGGTCTTCTAAGATGAACAGCTAAGATTGTTTATGGTGATAACCTTTTTCTAGACTCAGGTACCTTTGTCTTGTGCCCCAGCTACTCCAGGTATACATCAAGCCAGCATGAGACCATCAGTGAGATGGTAGTTTTTTTTAAAGCTTATGTGTATGTTACGTCAGTACACATAGGAATGTTCAGGTACCTAACAGTCTGGACAATATCACACACTAAAATTAGAGAGTAGATATTATAAACTTCTAAGGTACATTTACAGGTCAATACATTCTCCTTAGATGACATCCTATTAAAGGATAACAGAATTTATTTGTGTCATTTATTGTCTTATGATCAGATGTATATGTTTGACTAAAAAGGCTATTCTATTCTAAGATGGACATTTAAATATGTTTCAAAGAAAATATCGTGACATGCTGAAATACTATGTATGACTTTTGATCTCAAGTTTTCTCTTTAAAAGTGTGTAACTTTTCTGCTAACATTCTGCAGAGATTCAACTACTAAAACAACCACTGTTGGTAAGAAATAACAGTCCTCTGGCTATACTTTGTATTTCAAAGTGCTTACTATTCAGGTGATATTATAATAGTTAAGGTCATTGCTCTGTCTCCAATATTAATGACACTGATCCTCTCTTCTGGTTTTTCAACAACTAAAGTTTGGATACCAGAACTAAAGAGGTAACTGGGTTAAGAGGACAGTAAATATCTTGGACCTAGCCCTCCAATGTCAACAAGTGCCAAGAACAAGAGGGAAACTTTCTATGAGATACAGCAATTTTAGCAAGTCATTCAACCTGCTAAGCAGGGAGATTACTGGATCTCAGAAGACAAGAATTAATAAGCGTGCCATGTTTTTCAGGAAAATCACCAAGAGGGACTAGTCTACCATGCTTTCATAGAAAGTAACATGATCGTGCAAGGCTGTGACACATCCTCATAGCTAACACTGACAGTGGAGGTGAGAGGCTCTATATATGCTTCTAAAGTAAGGCCTGAAGAGACTTAACTGACCTTGATCGACAGTAAGAGGTTAATTTTAATTAACACAAGTCTCAACTTAACTTAGTCTTAGACATCCAACAGAAAAGTATAACCAAAAGATGTATTAAAACAACACCATAGTAATAAGAGCTAAATATAAAAAGGGCTCCAATCACTAACCCTCTTCTGGCAGTTTCCAGCTATAGCAGTTTCCAGCAGCTGGCCACTGTGGTTCTTTAAGACAGAAAAAACTACAGTAGAATCTATAAAAGAGTTTCTAACTTCTTTCTTTCTATCTTCTTACAGCTAAACTAAAAGGACTTAGAACAATAAATATCAGACTTGTAGATAACCTCCATCAGTCCAGGGATCTAACAGCCAACTAAGTACAATTGCTGTTCTAGTTCCTTAGAGCAGATCCTGGATGTGGCACTTTCCCCAACCAGCCTTTCCATTCTAGTGCTCATTGTTCGATTATACAAGCTTTAATTTCTTGGAAAACTTGTCTATTCTTACCTAGTAGCTTGCAGACCCCAAGTGATCATCAGATAAAATCAATGACCATTGTGCCAGAATCCTTTTCTAGGATCCACCAGATTGCCCTTGTAAAGATGAATAACTACTAAACAACAACATGACTTTATCTGAGGACCATCAAGTTAGCTCTCTGGAGAAGGTCCTTGACTACAGTTCCCCCATACAGACCCTTCTCTGTCAAAGAAGCTAGATAAAAACTATACCTTTTCCCTTAAGCTCAGTTAGTGATCCCTCTTCAGAAGGAGGAATTGTGTAGATAGTTAAATTAAGTAGAAATATACTAGGCAGTGAGACAGGACTGGGCCCTCAAGGGAGTTAGTGCAAGAGATTAAAATGCATCAAGGCTGTGGCTGGAGGTGCATCTGAAGATTAAAATCACATTAGCTAGTTTTATATACTTCCCTAAGGGATGACTGGCGACTTTGGATTAATGGCATCATCCTTTTGAGATTTCCTGTTATCTCTTTAGGGGTGAGGCATCCTCTCCCACCTACTAACGTTAAGACGACTAACACTAAGAATAAAATTAAAACTGCTAAGACTAAAAGACAAGACTAAGACTATAGACTATTCAACAAGTTTAATAATGTCACTCTTGTACCCTTTCTACCATTAGATCAATATTACCTAAGTGACTATACTTGCAATCTTATTGGTTTATCATAACTTTGATACACATTGTGCCTGCCTCATGATTTTGCTCTATAAAATTTCCTTTGGGAGGTGGGCTCATTGGCAACCCACTCAGGACCCCTCCTATCTCTCATGTGCTGTTCCTATTCCCCATTCCCATTGGCATTCCCCATTCCTTTTCTCCAGTAAATTTTCCTACTCTTTGACAAGTCACAAGGCAGCCAGCCCCCTCGTGGGAAAACGTTAATTCAATATTTCTTTCCTTCTCTTACCTGTTCCACTTCAGTTCCCCACGGCCACAAAAGCTACCCCCGCCCTCATCCGCCTTGGCAACTCACTCGCTAGGGTTGTTCTGACCTGCAGACACCACCACCGCACCCCTATCCCTGCTCGGGCTGTTCTAGCCACCGACACCTACCCTGACTCTGATGAACTCACCTTGCTCAGGCTGTTCTGGCCTGGACACCCTTCCCCTACTTGGGCTATTCTGGCCCAGAGACACCTGCTCCCCATGCTGAAAAAGAGCTTAAAAGCCCATGCTTTGCTCAGATTGCTGCTTCCTTTGTCTGATTGGCAGCTTGCTACTTCATCCGCTCACCCCAATAAAGATGTCTTCCATGTCAGAAGGTCTGGTCTGGTTCTGTGTTGGATCTCAGTCCTATCACACTTAACCTTCACTTATTTAGAATTCATTCTTCAACTTCAGGGGACACAAACTTGGTGTATTTGACATCTAATATTTCCCCTATATTAATACATTAGTTTGCTAACAGAAGTGCTTGGGAAATTTTTCAGGAACTCCACATTGGATGATGAACATGACTAAGGCCATCTTACCTGCACAACAATGAATGTAGCCACATTTCCCAGAATTGTGGAATGAATTATGTTCTTGAGGTATACTTGAGTTAGAGGAATTATAGAATAACAAAAACGGGGAGAAAAAGAGATCAGAAGTCTAAAGAAATGAGAGCAGAAAATTTCCAAAGCTAGGAAAAATAATTATTAAGTATAAGACAATCAAAGTTCTCCAATCAGAGATTTCATCCAAAGAAGAATACAACTGGATGTATTACAATGAAACTATTCAAAATGAAAGACAAAGACAGGATGCTAAAAGCAGCAGTGGAAGAAAGATCAAATTGAGTAAAGCAAGTTAAATAGAGCTGACTGGATTTCTCAGCAGGATCCTTTCAAGCCAGGTACGACTGGGATGATGAAGTAAAAGTGCTAATGGGTAGAATAAATCTGCCACCAAGAATATTGTATCTGGCAAATCTGCTCTTCAGAAATGAAGGAAAGATAAAGATTTTCTGAGACAAACAAAAGCTGAGGTAATTTAGCACTTTTAGGACAGATTTAAAGGAATCGCTAAATGGAGTTACTAAAGTATTGTTTTCCATTCTTTGACTTTCAGTCTATGAATGTCTTTTTCAGTTAAATGTGGCTTTTGTATGCAGCATATTATTGAATCTTATTTCTTGATCCATTCTGCCATTCTGTTTCTTTTGATTGGTGAATTGAGGCCATTTACATTGATGAATATAATGAATATGTATTGATTGATCCCTATCATTTTATTTTCCTGTTGGTTCTATGCCATCCACTGTGTTTAATTTCTTGTCTTGCCTGGTAGATTATTTCTCTTAGCATTCCTGGGATTGTAGTCTTCTTTATCTCTTTCCAAGATATCCTTCAGAACATTTTGGTGGACTTGCATGGTAGTCATGAATTTCTTTACTAGTTCTTTGTTGTGGAATTATCCTATTTTTCCATTTATTTTGAAAGATAGTTGTCTTAGTTACTTTTCTCTCATTGCTGTGACAAAATACCCAACACCCAAAATTAAGGAAGGGAAGGTTTATTTTGCTTACAGTTTGTGGAGGTTTCAGTCCATACTTGGCTGCTTTAGAAGCAGAGTGGCACATAGCAGAGGGCAAATGTTCATGGCAGGAGAGCACAGCAAAAACAACCACAGCAAAAAGGAGGAATGATGGGCAAGCAGCCTCTTTCCCTTCCTTACATTGTAAACAGGCTACCCCCACCCAGGGGGGCGTGTACCTCTCACACAGTCTCCATGCCCTCCTCTTACACAGGCTCAGGATGTATACAAAGTAAGCACCCTGGCTTCCTGCTGAATCACTCAGCCAAACCTCTAGACTCCTCAAGTTGACACAATGTATCAACCATAACAATAGTTTTGCAGGATACAACTATCTTGGTTGGAAGTTATTTCTTTTCAAGGATTAAAATACTTCATTCCAAGCTCTCCTTAACTTTGGGGTTTGTGTTGAGAAATCTGCTGAGATTATGATGGATTTCCTTTATAGGTGATTTGTTTCTTTTCTCTAACAGGTTTTAATATGCTGTTCTTGTGCTAAATTTGTGGTATCTTCATTATTATGTACCTTGGTGTAGATTTAATTTTTTCAAGAATAATTTGAGTTCCATGCGCCTAACTTATGTGCATGTCTAATGCTTTTTCATGTTTGGTAAGTTTTCTGCCTCTACTTCTGTGAACGTGTTTTTCATATCATTTGCACTGACTCCTACTTTTTCATTGACTGTGATCAGTTTATGCTGTTCTTTGCATCATGTTGCAGCTGTTGTATTACTTTTTCATGGTTCCTTGTTATTTTCAAGAAGTCTCTATTTTTGTGATCACTAGCTGTGATTCTGTCTTCTAAGTCTCATAGTCTGTCTTCATTTTCACTGTAAGTTTTGCAAACTTTCAACAGAATTTTTAATTTCTTGAATACATAGTTGAAACTGTTTAATGGATTCCATTTCTTTACCATGTTGAGTATTTGTGGTTTCTATCATTTTCTGAAGTTAGTCTATTTTTTAATCTATGTCTACTTTAGATTTGCTGAGCAAGTCCACCATTATGGTAGTCAGCTCCTTTTTCACCTGGGAGATTACTTCTTCTCTGATTTCCTCTTTAACTTAATGCATTTGTTTTCTAAGTCCTGCTGCTATCACGCCAGAGAACTCAGGTGTGTGGCTTCTGATTTCCTCTATCTCTTTGTCCCCTAGATTTTTCCTGTGTGGGCAGAAAGTCTTGGGATGTATTGTTTCTGCATGTTGTTATTTACTATTTTTAAATGCTATTTTGTTTTCTGTGTTGATGTTTGTAAGTTTCTTATAGTACGTAGCTGCATCAATAGCATGAAGGCTTCCCTAAGGGATGTCTGTTCCTCAGAAATGTTTCTACTGTAGGTGGTTCTTGATCTTTGTGTCTGTCCCAAGATCCTATCTTCCCAACTTATTAAGGATGACATGCTGCTATCTGGTTCAGTACTCAGTCCTTTGGTACTAGACTGTGGTAATGGTTATGACCCCAAATAATCAATGTTGTTATTGCAAGGGAGAACAACTGATTACAACATGTATGATATTCTGGCTAAAGTAGTACAATTAGCAATAATTAGCAAACACAGCCAAAACCTGAAAAACTGCGGTAACTATTTAGTATGTTTAACCATGGGGACAAGATGGACAGTTATATAACAAAATACACTATTTAGGAAACTGTATACAAAAGGTTTCTCTTTATTACAGTGATTTTTACCCTGTGGTGGGGAAATTGAAGAGGAATATTAGACAAAACAGAAAATTAAATGAAGAAGAAGTATAGTAGAAGTAAGCCTGGAGGAAAAAGGATGATCACCCAGGCTTTGGGAAACCATAGAAAGAAACAGGAGACAGAATGAAGGAGAAAGCAAAAGATCGTCAACGCAGACCAGAAAGGTGGCAAAAATGTTCTCACATGTAAATATCATGAAACAAAGATATTTGAGGAAAGAAAGAAGATAAATAAATCAGAACAAGAGTAAAGGTGAAGACCTAACCAACCTAAAACAACACACACACACACACACCCCTTGCTTGTCTCTGTGTCTCTCCCCCAGTGGCTGTGGTGCCCTCAGAGAGACAGCCCCAGGCTGCTCCCAGTATGTATTTTGGCTCCACTGCATCAGACCAGCCTTCTCTGTCCCACCTCCATTGTCACCTCTCTGCCTTTTCATGCTGCTTGCTGGGTGGGGTGGGGTGGGGTACTGTCTCTCTGCTTCTGCTGTCACCCTGGAGACGGCTAGTTCCACTTCGACGTCCTCTGCTGTGGAGGTTGGCAGAGTGCCAACCTCATTGGTCACAGGAGAGGAGGGCTTGGGCTGTTCATTGATCTTCACCACTGCAGCTGCACGGTGTGATTCTTCCAGTTTTGTTCTTTTTCCTTGAAATTACTTTCCATATTAAGCTTATTTTGGGTTCTACATGAATTTTAGGACAGGTTTGTGTGTTTTGTGAAAAAAATCTAATTTTGATAGGTTTCTTTTAAATCTGTAGATCACAGATTTGGGGGTAATTACATGAATGTTTTAAACAATTTATTCTTCCACCCATGAGCGTGGAATATTTGTGTTTTCTTCAATGTTTTTCACTAATATTTTACAGAATTTGGTGAATATATATTTCACCTGATATGTTAAATTTATTCCTAAGTATTTTACATTTTGGGGTACTGAGAATCAAACTCAGGACCTTGTGCTTGCCAGGCAGGCCCTGTGCTACTGAGTTATACCCCTGGCTCCAGTGTTTTCCATTTTGTAGCTTTTTAAAATGACATTGTTTTTTGAAATTTTTGCAGATAGTTTGCTGTTAGTATATAGAACCATTACCTATATTCCATCAATCTTTTTATCTTTCCACTTTGATACTTTTTAGAATTAGTTCTAACAATTTCTGGTGGAATATTTTGCATTTTCCAGATCGTGTCATCCATGAACAGGCAGTATATTATCTTTCCTTCCAATTTGGTTGCCTTTTGTTTCTTTTTCTTGACTAATTATTCTGGCTTGAACTTTCAATACTCTGCTGAATAGAAATGGTTAGAGTGGGCATGTTGTCTGGCTCTTCATAGGAAAGAAAATGCTTACCATTTTGCACATTTCAAACTGCTGTTGGCTTTGCACTTGTATAAAGACTTTACTGTGCCAAGGTACATTCTTTCCAAATTTAATTTGTCAAGAACTTTAAAACATGGAAAGATGTTTCATTTTTGTCAAAAGCTTTTTCTACTCCAAGGTGATCATATCCTTTTTTGTTCTTTGGTCTGTTAAAATGAATCACATTTATGGATTTGTTTTTATTGATCCTTGGCATCCCTGGGATAAATTCCACTCTTCATGATGAATGATCTTTTTTTGTTACGTTGTTAAATTTTACTTGTCAATATTTTGTTAAGACAATTTACATATATGTTTATCAGTAATATTGACTCTTACTTTTCTTGTAGTGACCTTGTGTGCCTTGGGTTTCAGGGTAATGCTAGCTTTATTTAATGAGTTTAGAAATATTTCTTACTTTTAATTTTTTGAATTATTTTGAAGAAGGTTAATATTCATTCTTTGTAAAGAGTGTTTCATAAAATCCAGCATTGATACTATTCATTTCTAGGATTTTCTTGGATGGGAGATTATATGACTGATTCAATCTGCTTACTGGTTATTGTTCAATTCAATTTTGTTGCTGTTACTCATGATTCAGTCTTGGTAGGTTGTATGTATTTAGAAATTAAACCATTTCTTCTGGGTTATCTGTTTCTTTAGTATATGAATTGTTCATAGTAGGTAGACATTTTTTGTATTTGTACTACAGTTATAATGTATCCACTATCATTTTCGATTTATTTGGATCCTTTTTTTCTTTGTTAGTCTAGCTAAATATTTGTCAATTTTGTTTACCTTTAAAAAAAACATGCATAGTGCTATTAGTTGTTTTATCATTTTTGGAGTCTCTACTTTATTTCTTTCTGCTTTGGTCTTTATAATTTCCTTCCTTCTACTAATTTTTGTATTCATTTATTATTTCTAGTTCCTTGAGATATAACTAAGTCATTATTTAAGAAATTTCTTTTCTATGTAGATGTTTATTGCTACAAATTTTCTTTTTAGAACTGTTTTTAAAACTCCCTTAAATTTTGGAATTCTGTATTTCCATGTTTACTCGTCTGAAACTATTTAAAAAGTTTTCGTTTGTGTTTACTAGCACATTGTATTAATTCCCACATGTTTATTAATTTTCTGAAATTCTTCCTATTATCAATTTCTACTTTTACAGCATTATGGTTGTAAAAGGTATTTGTTGTGATTTTAATCTTATTAAATTCATTAAAATTTGGGGCTTAACATGATCTATCTTCAGAATCTACTCTGTGTGCCTGAGGTAAATATAAACACTACTGCTGTTGGATAGAAGTGTTCAGTGTATGTCTATGTCCACTTCCTCTAAACTATACTGCAATGCTTTTCCACTGATTTTCTGTCTGGATGATCTGTTCATTGCTAACAGTGGTATATCTAACTGCCTATTATTTTCTTGCAATTTATCTCTCTCTTCAGATCTATTAGTGTTTTATATGTGCTCATATTTAAGTGTCTTTATAACTTTTGTATCTTCATAAGTAGGTCTCTTTATCATTATATATTGAGGTTTTTTCTTCTCATTTTACATATTTTTCTTGGTTAGTCTATTTTAGCTGATATAGATAACTATATCAAACTAACACTTCGGCCTACCCACACTCTATTTTCTTTTTACCTTATATTGTTGGTTAATGAAATACATCTTTCTTTTATACTTTCAATTTGTGTGTCCTTAAACTGAGTATCTCGTATGGAGCATATAATCTAGTTTACAATATTTTTCTTTTTCATTGTTTTAGATTCATACACACATAACATACTTTGATCAATACCCTCTATCATCTCTTATTCTGCCCTTCCCTGCCCTTTCACAACTTTGGGAGAAGAGATTTCAATGCACATAATATGTTCTTATTTCAATTCCATGTCTTGGAAAAGTTCTGATTTGCTTCCAGCCTCTACTCTGTCATCGTAAAGGATTAGGTTTTGTTTCTCTTCATTCAGCCATCCTTTGTCTTTTGATGAGAAAATTTAATCCCTTTACATTCAAGATAATTACTGATAGGAAAGGACTCACTATTGCTGTTTTGTTAATTAGTTTCTAGTTGTTCTGTAGATCCTTATTTTATTCTTTTATCTCTTACTGCTTTCCTTTGAAAATAGACTATTTTCTCTATTGTTATGCTTTGATTCTTATTTTTCATCTTTTGTGTGCCTTTGGTAGGTGTTTGCCTTATGGGTACAGTGATGTTCATATATACTAAACTATTTAAGCTAGTCACATCAGACAAAATATACTTTTATTTAGCTCTCTTTTATAGTTTTGTTGTCAAAATTTACATCAATTATTTTTTCTTAAAGTATTGTAGCTATTATCACTTATAATTTTATCTTTTAATCTTATATTAACCATATAAATCATGCACACAATACCATCATATTATCAGATGGCTCAGAATTTGACCATGGATTTATTCTACCAGTTTCATACTTCCAGTGTTTTCATGTTATCTGTTAGTGTCCTTGGAAAAACGCAGGGGTAGCTACTCTGTTTGCAGAAAAAGAGAACTTCAAACCAAGACTGGAAAAAAAGACAGAAAATTCACTATATACTTGTTAAGGAAAAACTCCAAGATAAAGAGAAAATAATAATAAATATATATGCACCACAGGTGCACCCAAAGATAGATAGATACATAGATAGATATTTAATAGACATAAAATCAAATAAGCACTAACACACTTGTAAGGGGGACCTTAATATCCATACTTTCAAAAATAGATAGATCAACCAGATCAAAAAGCCAGCAAAGAAATACCAGAATTGAACCAAACTTGTGAAAAAATACCTTTAGTGGCTGTCTATAGAATGTTCCATGCCACAACATCAGAATATACATTCTTCTCAAGTGCTCCTGGGGTATCATGCAAAACAGATAGCATACTAGTCCATTGAATGCACTTAAGTAAATGCAAAGGAACTGAAATTATTCCATGTATGTTATTGGACCATAGTGGAAAGAAATTGGAAATCAGTGGTAAAAGAAACCACAAGAACTTCATAAACACATGGAAATTATATACTAAATTAAATAACACACTCCTGAACAACCAATGATTCACAGATAAATGATAATGCAGATACAACATACTAAAACTTATGGGATGCAATAAAAGCAATCTTACAAACAAAGTTTGTAACAGTGAATTTTCATACCAGGAAAATAGAATGAGTTCAATAAACAACCTAATACTGAACCACAATGTTCTAGAAAAAGAAGAACAAATGAAACCCAAACCTCATATGAGGGAGGCAATTATAAAGATCAGAACAGAAATTAATGAAATGGAGACTGGGAAAACAAAGAACCAGTGAATCAAAGAGTTTGTTCTTTGAAACCTTAAATAAAATTGATAAAACCTTTTCAATGAAAGAAAAGACCAGACTCAAATTCATAAAATTAGGAATGAAAAGAGTGAAATCACAATGTATCCTGTGGAAATCCAAAAGATCATCAATACCTACTTCATGAAACTTTATTCATTACAATAAAGAAAAACACTGAAAAAATGAACAGATTTCTAGATACATATGAATATTCAAAGTTGACTCAAAAGGATATAAACATTCTAAATAATCCAATATCATTCAATGAAATTGAAAGTGTAATTAAAAACTTACCAACAAAGCAAAGCCTAGGTTTCTATTCTATAAGAAATCAGAGAATTATAAAAAATTATGAGAATTATAAGAATTTTAAGAAATTAGAGAAGATAAATGCCATTTCTCCTCAAACTCTCATGAAATTGAAAGGGAAGCAATACTTTCAAAGTCATTCCTGGAGGCAAATATTACCATCATGTCAAAACCAGAGAATGACCCAACCAAAAAATAAAGCCAATCGCCCTAATGAACATAGATGCAAAAGATTCTCAATGAGATACTGGCAAAAAGAATGCATCAAATGATCAAGAATATTATATATCATGATTAAATAGGATTCACCCCAGGGTTTCAGTGCTAGTTCAACATACTCAAATCAATAAATGTAATATATCATAGACCCAAGGACAAAAATCACACAATCATTTCAATAGACACAGAAAAAGCACTTGACAAAATCTAATGCAAATTCATGATAAAACCTTTGCATAAAATTGGAATAGATGATTTTTTCTCAGTCTGATAAAAAAGTATTGTGAGAAACCAACAGCCAGCATCATAACAAATGGCCAAAACCTGACAGCTTTCACTCTAAAATCAGGAACAAGACAAGAATATTTACTAACACCATTCCTATTCAATGTAAATCTGGAAAAATTAGCCAGAGCAATTAGATAAGAGAAAGAAATAAAAGGAAAGTTAGGGAGACAGCACCTTTCACAGTAGCAACCCAAAAAGTCAAATACTGAGGCATGAATCTAACAAAGGAAGGGAAAGATATCTATGCTCAAAACTCAGTACTCTGCAAAAGGAGACTGAAGTGAATATTAGAAAATGGAAAGATACCCCATGCTCTTGGGTAGGAAAAACCAGTGTAGTGAAAATGGCGCTACTCCCAGTATTGTTATATAGAGTTAATGAAATAGAATTATAGAAAATAATCCTAAAATTCATTTGGAACCAGGAGAGACTTAGAAGAGCAAAAGTAATTCTAGGGAACAAAGGCAAGGCCCGGAACATCACAATCCCTGACTTGAAAGTATAGTACAGAGCTACTGTGATTAAAAACTGCATGGTACTAAAAAAATCCGAGGCTCAGTGGAACAAATTAGAAGATGCAGAAACAAATCCAAGCACACTCAGGCACCTTGTCTTTGACAAAAGGGCCAAACACTTTCAAGGGAAGAAAGACAGCCTCTTCAATAAGTGCAGCTGGAAAAACTGGCTCTCCACATACTGAAGACTAAAACCAGATCCATGTTTATCACCATGAGCTAAACTAAAATAAAAATGTACCAAAGATCTAAATATTAAAACAAAAACATTAAATCTACTAGAAAATAAGATAGAAATGTTGATGACATAGGTGTAGGCAAAGACTTCCTGAACAAAACTGTGACCACTCAGGAAAGACTACAAAGAATCAATAACTGGGATTTCATCTTCTTAAAGAGCTTTTGCACAGGAAAAGATATCAACAGAGTGAAAAGACATTCCACAGAGTGGGAAATATTTTAGCCAGTTATTCCTTAGACAAAGGACTACTATCTAGAACATATAAAGAACTGAAAAAGAATCAGACCCCCAAACTGAAAGACCCAATCAAAAACTGGGCATCTGAATGGATACACACTTCTCACAAGAAGAAGTAGAAACAACAAATAAATGCATGAAAAATGTTCCACATCACTGTAATTTCAGAAATGCAAATTAAAATAATGCTGAGATTCTGTCTCACTCTAGAAAGAATGGCTATTATCAAACAATCAACCAATAACAAATGCCAGAGGGGCTGTGGGGAAGAAGGAACTCTTCTCTACTGTTGGTAGTAATGTAGACAGGTGCAAATACTGTGGAAATAGTGCTTAAAAATTAGAATTAGAGGTTCCATTTGACCCAGCTATACCCCTTCTTGGTATCTTCTTGAAAGAATTAAAAGCATCATACCACAGTGATATACATGTACTAATATTTTTAGCAGCACTGTTTATAATAGCTAAATCTTGGAAACAACTTAAATACCATCAACTCATTAATGGATAAAAAGGATGTTTTTTTTAAAACAACAGAATACTATTCAGTTATAAAAAGGATAAACTTGAGATATTTATAGCTAAATGAATGTACTTTGAGACTATAGTGTTAAGTGAAATAACTCAAACATATAAATATCACATTGTCCCTCTGGTGTGAGAAATGGAAAGTTGTAAATAAAAACCAAAATATATAAGAGATGTTGCAAAATAGGAAGAAGGTTTTCAAAAGGAAAGGGGAACTAAGAAAGGGAGAGGGGGGTAAGGAGGGAAGGGAAAAAGAAAAACTGAGGAAAAAAGGGTAAAATGGAAACAAATCTTTGTAAAATAAGGAGGAGACGATGAATTGAAGGAAGAGGAACAGAGAAAAAGGAATCAAGATCTATCATACATTGGCATAAATTCCTTGTGATGACTGTGATCATTATATATGCCTAATAGTACCAAATAAATTTAAATAATACAAAAGAAAGAAAATAAAAATAGAACTTCTCAGCTATGAAGACTAACACAAAATGAATTAAACGTTTAAAGGTAAGACTTAAATGTATAAGATTGCTAGAAGAAAACGATGGAAATGCTCCATGACAGTACTCTGTGGAGATTATTTTTGGATATGCTCAAAAGCAAACAGCAAAAGCAAAAATGCAACAAGTGAAATTACGTTAAGATAAAAGGCTTCTTCATGGCAAGGGAAGTAATCAACAGAGTGAAAAGCTAATCTGTGCAGTAAAGAAATTCAATTGCAAACCATGTATCTGATAAGAGGCTATTACCTAAACTACATAAGACACTCAGCCTCAATTGTAAGAAAATAACCTGACTTTTAAAGTGGGCAAAAGACTTAAAAGACGTATCTGCAAAGATGTACAAATGGTCAACAGGGACATAAAAAATGTTTAACATCACTAATTACCAAGAAAATGCAAATAAAAATCGCAATGAGATATCACTTCAAACCTGTTAAAATGATTATTACCAAAAAGGTGAAAAATGACAATTGTGTATTAATAAGAACATGAAGAAAAGGATACCCTTATGTACTGTTGTTGGCAGTACAAATCAGTATGGCCATTATGAAAATGGTATGGATATTCGTTGTAAAATTAAAAATACAACTACCATACTATAGTGGTTCAGCTTAACTGTACCAGACTGACTGACATGGAAGCCACCTAGGGGATAAAAAGCATACTTCTGGCTGTCTGGGTGCATCATGAGGACATAACCCTGAGCACTATATACAGTTCCTGGGCCCTTCTTCTCTGGCACTGTTTCCACACTCTGCTTCCCAGCCACCCAAGCAACTGCTTTCTGTCAGGAAGTTTCTGTCTTGAAACCAGCTGGCCATAGACGTAATCCCCTGAAACCATGAGACAAACTTCTTCTTTAAAATGTGAATATTAGATGCTGTGTCTCAGTGATACCAGAGCTGACTAATACATAAATGACTCAGCAAACCCACTAATACCCCAAATGTCATTAAATCAATGTGTCAGAGAGATATCTGTATGCGTATGCTCTTTGCACCAGTATTGGCTGTTCACAATAGCCAAATTATGGAGTCAACCAAAGTGTCTATCAAGAGATGACTAGCTGAAGAAATGTGATCTCTGTATATAATAGAATATTACTATATCTTATTTTTAAAAAAGAGAATCTTGTCATTCATGAATGAATCTAGAGAAAATTATGGTAAGTAAAATAAGCCAAATACACCAAGGCAAATACTATGCAATCCCATCTGAAAGAACTCAAACTCATAGAAACACAGGGTAAATGAGAGGTTTACCACAGGCTGGGAACTGGGGGTATTTGGGAGAGATTGGGCAAAGGAAAAAAATTTCACTAAAAACAAATAATTTCAAGAGATCTATTGTGCATCCTAGTGAATACAAATACTGCCATTATATTCCATACTTGAAAAATGCTAACAATAAATTCTAAATGTTCTCATCCTCAGTATAGTATTTGAGGTAACACATATGTCAAATACTTTGTTTTAGCCATTTTACAATGTATATATATATCAAAACATCATGTTGTAGACACTAACAACAAATATCAAAACTTATGGGCAGTCATTGGCTGAATTGACTGGTGATTGACTTCCAGCAGAAGATAACAGAAAAAAAGGAAGCCTAGGTAGGAAAAAAGCAAGCAAATGAAGATGTAGCTATTTCATGCTGTTTACCTGTAGTGCCTGAAGACAGTCATTAGCTATGGCCTTAATGGGAGAAACCTACAGCTGTGAACCAGACCCCCAGTACGGGTTGCTGAGGAGTAAGAGCAGACTAGTTCCAAAAGCCTACTCAATAAGCAGCTGATGAAATAGCGTGGTTAACCTGATCTCCTCAGGCGTTAGTATCTGTTCCTTCAGATCAAAACTTTGAAGGCTGTTTATACAGTCTGAGAAAAAATTTTCACTGTTTTCTCAATGTTTAGAAGATAAATTCATGAATTTAAAGAATTGTGTGATAAAGTGTCAAAAAATGGAAGTGGTAAACAATTTCTGGTACCCAGAACACTAAGTCCTCACACTTATCTCATATCCTTTCCTTAAAATCTCTAGATTTCTGACACCGATGAGCACTTTCCCTAGTATCATTTCTAAATCACATTATCAGTAGCTGATGCTCTCAAGAGATGTAAACACACAGGCTATTAGAAATAGGAACCAGAGTAACACGACTCTAAAAGGCACACATGTTAGAGAAAAGGTGGACCAGAATTTTAAAACTTTAAAGTTTAAGAGAAATGCAATTATTGTGAAACAAGAAAACAAAATTACATTCAAAAAAATCACTGGGAATATTAAGCTTAATTTTATATATTGGGTTCTCTACCTAGACATGATATAGTAAATGGAACCAAATTTGTTCTTCAGTAGTGAATAATTAGAAAACTGATATATATATTACACACATACACATGAACATACAGTTTTACTATTTTCACACATTTGACACTAGGCAGCAAGGGAAATGGCAGCTAAGAGAAGGACAACAAAGAGATGAATTCTGATTTTCCAAAATTTCTAGCCTAATGCTTTTTTTAAACTGTGAAAATGCCAGGAAAGATACAATCAAGCAGAACTGAAAGCACAGATCAGAAGCTAGGGAAGTTAGAACTTGGGGCAGAATACCAAAAACAAGGAATTCTAGAAAATGGGAGACATCTACCTGTACCATAGTCTGAATATCAAGTTGAGCATTCATGAAATAAAATTTCATTAGCTCTAATTAAAATGCAAACCACCATAGGCAAAACAATTCGCAGACTCTCCTATGGTAGGGGGACTCAGAGTGTGATGTGCTAACATCAGGAAACTTTAATAAAAATGCACAATATTTACTATAGGTCCCTAAGATGACCATACTGTAGTCTTAGCGGTGGACTGGATAATAGTCTTCAACGCATAACCTGTAGAATCTGGAGGAACCTCTCAAAGGTGTATATAATGTCACAATTATTTTCAAAACAATAAGGATGCATCATATGCTTTTTCACTATATTAAAATTTATGCTAAAATATAAATTGGGAATAAAATTACTAATGATTTAGCATAGATCAATTTAGTCACATAATACATTGTATTACCTCAGTGCATTTTGATCAGATAGATAAAACAAGATTTAGTCATGAATGTTCTTGATAAAGCTGTTTAAGTGATTAAGTTTATTTAATCTCTACTTGCTAACATGTATTTTTCTTATTCTAAATGACAAAATAAAATATACACCTAAAGAAGTGTATACTAAAGTATGATTTCTCAAGGAATAGCGCTTCTACAATTATTAATTTATTGGGTCAAAAAACCACTTTCCTTCCTTTCTTCTTTTCTTCCATCCTTCCTTTCTCTTTTTCTTGCTTTTATTTTGTGGTGCTTGGGTTCTAACTGGGGCCTAAGGCATGCTAGGCAATAGCTATATTACTGAGCTAAGAAGCATGGTTTTGCAAATTATAAATAGTGATTTCATAAAAGTTCTTGTAAAGTGGACTCTAATACCCCATCAATGACTTTTTGCACTCTAAGAATACTAGGGAACTGTAACAAAACATATGAACTACAAAAACTGATGCCAACACTATGTTTAAATTTATGTTTCACTTTGACTGGGATAATGGTTGTTCATATAGTTGATGCACCGTTATTTCTGGATGGGTCTCAGGGTATTTCTGGAAGAGATTAGCATTTGAATTGGTAGACTGAGAAGACAATTGCTCCCACCAGTATGGGTAGACAATATCCAATTAATCAAGGACTCCGCTAGATCAAAAAGAAAGAGGAAAGGTATAGTCGTTCTCTGTTTGAGCTGAAACATCCATCTTCTTCTACCTTGGATATAAGTATAAAGAAAATTTTGGATTTGGGTCTCAGACTGAAATTTACATCATCAGCTCCTTGATTATCAAGTCTCCAGATTCAGATTCAATTATATCACCAGTTGTTCTAGTTCTCCTGGTTCTAGATGACAGCTCATACGACTTCTTGCTCTCTGTAATCATGTGGATCAATTCCCATGATATATTTCTTTATATCACCATTCATCTACATTCATATCTATCTATCTATCAATCATCTATCTATCCTACTGGTTCTATTTCTTTGGAAAATTCTATTATATCCAATGTCACACTGACTGGCATGACTGGATTTTTTCCTCAATACATAGATTATAGAAAGACAAAAACATTAGAAACCATAAGTATCGACGTACATAATTTATAATAAAATTTATAGAAATTATTGTTTACATATAAACCACAATAAACATTCAAAACTCCTTTAATTCATCAGTAAATCTAACAGCATCACAAAAAGCAAGTTGAATGGACAAAGAACAGTTATATTCTTCAACATAAGAAATACTGAATATGGAAATATTTTAAAATTCCTTTTTTATACTGCCATAAAATGCCCAAGAATAATTTCAATAGAGACAATCAAGACCTCACACGAAAAATTAAATATAATTGGAATGAAGGAGGAAATGTATCACCTTCTTGGATTATAATATTAACATTCTAATCAATTTGCCCCAAATTACCTATTAATTCACTGCACTTCAAAAAAATACAAACATCAGTTTTTATAGAAACTGACAAACTGACTCAACATTTTGTGAAAATTTGAAGAAACTGGAGTCACCAATATTTGCTGTTTGTGCTACCCATTTTATAGTACTCTATTGGACTAGCCTGAATATACAGACAGCTATCAAGGGCTAATCATGTTCTATCAAAAGATATCATAGACTATAAATTTATAATTATACTATAAAAGGCTCTAAAGCTTCCAGAACTATTACTAATGTCTTGAAATTGAAGGATTCAAGTATCACATGGATGCAGGAAAAAAATGTGGATTATAGGAAGCAACTGGATTTGTTTCACATAGCAACAAAAAATAATTAGTTCATTCATTCATTTATTTAAAAAAGAAGGGAAACAAATATATATTTAAACACTACCTACTAAGGAAAATGTATGGAATGGGCCTATTGGAATTCTTCTTGTAACAACAGGCTGAGTAAAAAGATAGATATTTGGGGAAATGTAAACATTGATCAGATACACAATTGCTAATATTGAGGTATTACTGAGTTTTATTGTATGATAGTGGCAGTTTTATTACGTAGAAAAACAGGGTATGAGTTTCTTGTAAGAACAACCTACTGATATATTTAAAGGTAAAATCATGATTATCAGTTTCTTGATTTATTAGTATTGGAGAGAGATAAACATATGTATGAACAAGACTGATCATGAATTGGTCATGATGTATCTGAGTTATGTATACACTGGGGGGTTTTGTTTTATTATATCTATTTTGCATATGTTTGAAGTTTTCCACCTCAGTGTTCCTGAAAGAAAACATAGGAAATGTTTACAATTTTGTGGTGTACAAAGTTTTCTTCTATAAATAAAATAACATAACTCATAGGATAAGATATATGAAGCTTAATTATCAAAAGTAAAGGTGGGAGCCAAGCTGAGTCCCAGACAGCTTTGGGAGCCCTGGTGAACACACATCACCATCCCTGCACTCTCATGGGAGAGAGACTGAACACTGGACGGCTTCAGGAACCTTGCTGAGCCACTCATACCCCTCCCATGCAGGCATAGAAGCCAAGTGTAGCCCCAGACATTTCCAGAGGCCTGGTGACAATACTCCCATCTCCTCCAACAGTGTGGGACTTGGCTGGGGCCCAGACAGTTTCAGATGCCTCACTGACCATGCTCTGTCTCACCTGAGCATCCTTGCAGGAGTGGGATGAACCCTGGACAGCTTTGGGAACCTCGGTGAGTCCACCCATGGCTCCCCCGTGGTCATGGGAGTGAACTGAGCCCTAGAAACCTTTGGAAGCATTGGCAACTGATCCGTGCCCCCACACACCATCATGGAGCCATGCTGATCACCAGGGAATTTGTGGTACTTGCCCTGCCAGGCTGACATCATTGTAGGAGTGAGGCTGAACTCCAGGAAACCTGTGGATCTTCAAAAATGACAAAATGAAGGAGAAAAATGCAATCTCAGACCTCCACTTCACCAAGAACAAGTCCAGGAGGCATCAACATTGAAGAGTTTCTAAGTCTTACACCTGAAATTTCTGAAATATAGCAACTGAAGTAAAGAAACAACTCCATCAGGCCATAGAACACATCAGGTCACAAAGAATCACTTAGGTAAAATAGAAATGACAACAATAATGAGATAATTTTTTAAAACACCTAAAAGAGACTAAGAAAATAGAAGCGGACATAAAAATGATGGAACCCTTAAAGGAGCAATATAGGAAAGAATTCAAATCGTTAAACAGATTCAAATAGATATCCAGGAAATTAAAAATTCTATTGAAAGCTGGCACACCTCTAGAACAAAGCTGAAGATAGAGTTTCAGATCTTGAAGAGAGCATTGCAGCTTATGATCATGAAAAGAAAGATCTCATACAAATAATAAGGAACCAGGAAATAGCAATTCAACAGCTGCAAGATGATGCAAAAAAAAAAAAATGTGAAGTTAATAAGTGCCAAGAAAACAGCAGGAGTTAACACAAATGACATAAAGACTTTGCAGAAGTAGTAGTACAAAATTTCCCAAGCATGGAAAAAGAATCTGACATACAGTAAGTGAGGCATATAGAACTCCAATTAGCCATAACCAAAACAAATCTATACCCAGACAGATAATAATCAAGAGCTCAGATATTTGGCAAAAGAAGAGAATAGTAGAAGCTGTTAGAGAAAAGAAAAAGATCACATATAAAAGAAAGCCCATTAGAATCATGGAAGATTTCTCAACACAAGCCATCAAGTCAAGAAGAACTTGGAGTGAACTATTTCAGGTCCTAAAAGAAAACAACATATTATGCAGACTGATATACACTGCAAAACTATCCTTCAAAATTAATGGAGTAATTAAGTATTACCATGGTAAGGAATGACTGAAAAAATTCAGGATTGCCAAACCAACCATACAAAGAGGACTAAAAGATATTCTACAAAGTGATGAAAATGATCAAAAGTTCAAGAACGACAATGGAAAGGAACCACCAAGCAGAGCAAGTAATTAAACAGAGGGTAAAAGGAGGAACCAATTGTACAAAAATAACATGAGAAAGATAAGCCAATACATACCAGTTATAACCATCAATGTAAATGTCTCAATTCACCAATTGAAAGAAGCAGATTGGCAGAGTGGATCAAGAAGAAAAATCTCATATACAGGAAACACATTTAAGTCAAAAGGAAATTCACAGACTCAAAGTCAAAGAGTGGGAAACAATACTCCACAGGACAGAAATGCAGAAAAAATTAGAGGTAGCTACTGTGTTTGTAGAAAATGTAGACTTCAAGAATGATCAAAAGAAGTAAAGAAGTTGACTACATACTTCTTAGGGGAAAACTGAAAGATGAAGAAACCATAATCATAAATATCTATGCATTAAATACAGGAGCACCCAACTATATAAGATAAATTTTAACAGAGATGAAATATGAAACAATAACACAATCATAACAGGGGACTTTAACAGCCCATTGTCACAAAGGTATAGATCAACTAGACAAAAAATCAGCAAAGAAATAACAGTACTAAACCAAACGTGATCAAATGGACTTAGTAGACCTTCACAGAGTGTTCCACCCAAGAACATCAGAATACGTTCTTCACAGCTGCACATGGTATGTTCTCTAAAATAGACCATATACTAGCCAATGGAACAGGCTTAAGTAAATGCAAAGGAACTGAAATTATTACATGCATACTAACAGACCATAGTGCAATGAAATTAGAAATTTATGACAAAAGAAATCCAAAAATTCCATAAACGTATGGAAATGAAATAACACTCCCTGAACAAACAATGGGTCACGATGAAATTAAAGAAGAAATGAAACAATATTTACAGTCAAAGGAAAATGCAGATACAACTTATAGGAACCTGTGAGATACAACGAATTTCTTCAGAGGAACATTCATAGTGGTATATTCCCACATCATGCAAATAGAATGAGCACAAGTAAACTATCTTATGCTGCAACTGAAGTTTCTAGAAAAGAAGAGGTAGTCAAACCCAAAGCCCAAAGAAGGCAGGAAATTATAAAGATTAGAGCAGAAATTAATACAATTATGACTAAGAAAACAATACAAAGAATTAATAAATCAAACAGTTGGTTCTTTAAAAGAATAAACTTGATAAACTGAAAACCAACCTTATCAAAAAAAAGAAAACTCTCCAATTTGTATAACAAGGAATGAAAAGGATAAAATCCCTACAGACCCTGTAGCCATTCAGAGGACCATCAATACCTACTTCGAAAATCTTTACTCTCTTACATGAAAAAAACACAGAGGAAATGGACAGATTCCTATGCACATATGAATTACTAAAGCTGAATGAAGACACAAAAGTCCTGAATAACTCAATATCAGCCAACAAATTTGAAAATGAAATAAAAAACATACTAATAAAGAAAAGCACGGGTATTGGTGGATTCACAGCTGAATTCTACAAGAAATTTAGAGACAATTTAATGCCAATTGTTCTCAAACTCTTTAATGAAATTGAAAGGAAAGGAATTCTGTCTAACTCATTCTTGCAGGCAAGTATTACCCTGATACCAAAACCAGAGAAAGACCCAACCAAGTAAGAGAACTACAGGCCAAACTCCCTAATGAATATAGATGGAAAAGTTCTCAATAAAATACTATCAAATGGTATGCAGTAAATCATCAGAAGATTATACATCCTGACCAAGTACAATTCATCCCAGGAATTCAGGGATGGCGCAATATATGCTAATCAATTAATGTAATACACCATATCAATAGAGCCAAAGATAAAAATCACATGATCTCCATAGATGCAGAAAAGCTTTTGATAAAGTCCAACACTCATTCATGACAAAAACTCTATAGTAAATAGGAATAGATGATCTTTACTTCAATCTGATAAAACCCATCTATGACAAACCGAAAGCCAGCATCATACTAAATGGATAAAAACTGAAAGATTTCACTTTAAAATCAGGAGCAAGATGAGGTTGTCCACTGTCACCGCTCCTATTCAATGTAGTTCTGGAAGTATTAGCCAGAGCAATTAGACAAGGGAGAAAAATAAAAGCAATAAGGATAGGAAAGGAAGAAGTTAGATTACCATTATCTGTAGATGACACAATACTCTACATAGAAGATTCCAAAATTCCAATGTGCATATAGATTTAATAACCAAATTCAGTAGCATAGATGAATACGAAATCAACACTGAGAAATCTATAGCATTTCTGTACACAAACAACAAACATATTGAGAGAGAAATTGGGGAAAGCATACCTTTCATCAGAGCATCTAAAAAGCTGGAACACTTAGGAATCAGTCTAACAAAAGCAGTAGAAGAGCTATACAGTGACAATTACAATATTCAGAAAAAAGCAATCAGAGAGCATTTTAGAAAATGGAAAGAGGGGGCTGGGGATATAGCTCAGTGGAATAAGCGCCTGCCTAGCAAGTGTAGGGTCCTGAGTTCGACACCCAGTACCGCAAAAAAAAAAAAAAAAAAAAAAAAGAAAATGGAAAGATATTCCTTGCTCACAGATAAGAAGAACCAATATTGTGAGAATGTTCATATTCCCAAAATTTTTGTACAGATTCAGTGCAACTCCAATGAAAGTACCATTAGTGTACCTCACAGATCTAAAGAAAACATTCCTGAAACTTATCTGATAACAGAAGAGACCTAGAACAGCAAAATCAGTACTGGACAATGAAAGAAAGGCATGAGGCATATCACAATCCCTGACTTGAAATTATACTATAAAGCTACTTTAATAAAATCAGCATGGTACTGGCAAAAAAAAACAGACCGAAAGTGTTGGGGACCACTACAAATTGGCTCTGAGCAGGATTTAATATTAACCAATTGGCTTTTCACATTTACCTGTGAGGTATCTGAGGCTTGGGCACCTTGTCTACAGATGGGCAGCTGATTCATAGTAAATGAACCTCTATGAGTCACTGGTCACTGCTGAGGCCTGTATTGGCCTATGATGCTGTGACACCTCAAGGAGGAGACCACAGCTGAAAAGTCTGACTTCAACCTCAATTAACTTCAATGAGACTATGGCTGCAGGCATCTCACTCGGGCTGTGAAGGCCTCCCTGGAGATAACATAGTTCTCCTAAATTAACATACTATTACTTGGAGGAGTTCATGAAGGGATTCCCAAGTCTTGCCCAGATTCCTGTTACTTCAGGATTCCCCTTCCCTTGTTTGTAAACCTAATAAATACGGGCCACCCAGAAAAGTCTTTGGCTAATTCAGAGAATATCAAAGCTGGAAAAGAATTAGTCCCTCCTGGAAGCCCTGAAATCATATTCCATTGTCTCATTTATTTAAGCCTTCACCATCCGCTCCCTTGGGAGGTTGCAGGCCTGATCAGCCTGCAATAACTTTGGGTTATTTAACCTGGTTTTTGATATTTTGGTGTCCAACATGGCTGGAACCCATGACAACTTTTTTTTTTTTTGATCCTGGTGAAGAAGTCTACCTAGAGCGGAAAGTTTGTGAGACAGAGAAAGCCTTCACAAGACAAATACCTCACCAGGGATGCCTGGGAAGAGAGGGAAGAAAAGCATTCCACAGTGTTATGGTTTATACATTGTGTCAACTTGGGGAGTCTAGAGGTTTGGCTGAGTGACTTAGCACGAAGCCAGGGTCCTTACTTTGTACACATCCTGAGCCTGTGGAAGAGGAGGGCATGGAGACTGTGTGAGAGCTACACGCCCCCTGGGTGGGGGTAGGCTGTTTACAAGGTAAGGGTAGAAAAGAGGCTGCTTGCAGCCATTGCTCTCTTTTGCTGGTTGTTTTGCTGTGCCCTGCTGCCATGAATATTTGCCCTCTGCCATGTGCCACTCTGCCTCTGAACCGGCCAAGTATGGACTAAAACCTCCACAAACTGTAAGCTAAATAAACCTTTCCTTCCTTCATTTTGGGTGTTGGGTATTTTGTCTCAGGAACAAGAGAAAAGCAACGAAGACACACAGGAATAGGGGAGAGTCTTTCCACTATGAAAAGCCATTTTAGGAGTAAAAATGGGCCAAAAATGATCAGTTGAGGAGCAAGGATACGTACAGCTGCTCCAAGGTTTACTTAAGTGCTCAGGGGCTCATGTGAAAAAAGAAAAGGTCCTGACAAAAATGCTAAAAGAGATAACCAAATATAATCCATGGTTTCCTCAGACAGGCATTATAGATATTGAGTAGGAAAGAGCTGGAAAAAATTTTGAAAGAGCAAACAAATTTTTGACTAGTCTTTTATAATTATGAACTTAAAAAATTGTAAAAAATTATTATAATTCAATCGGCCAAAAGTATATTTGACTGCACTCTGATTTTATAAATAAGTTGTCATGTATGTGTTCTTCTTTGTTTGTCTTTCTGTCCTATCTGTAAAGAGCTGTTTTATTTGAGCTCAGCAAACTTTTCTTTTATATTTTTTGATTTTTGAAGCAATTGTCTGTAATCTAATTTGGCTTATAGGTAAATATTATCTAAATTAAGGATAAGCTTCCACCAAGTTGTTGGCTGGTCAAAATTATGTTAAAATTGGTCTTATAAATGTCATGATATATTATAACTACAGAGTCTCTAGCTTTTTCAAAACTAGTGTGTCAAATTATGATTGGATGTTCTTAGTACATAAAAATGGGCTAAGATAATTAAACAAAAGTCCATTAGGGTAGAGAGAGATTGTTGAACAGGACTCCAGTTGGTGAATAAAAAAGCAACTGCCTGGAATAACATTAATCAGTTTTTATTCATTAATAAAGAGCCCCAATAATCTCCATAACCTTGTGAGAGACACCTCAATAAATATTGTTCAAAATATATTATTATGATATGTTTACATTTGTCATTGTTAGGTTAAATTAAATAAGACAGTAAGATTTTCTGATTACAAGATGCTATTGGTACCAAACTAAATTAAGAAAACAAAATAACAAAAATTTGTTGTTGCTAATTTCGTGGTGTATTAAGTGTATTCATGCCTTCAAAATGTACAGTATTCTAAAATGTAAAACTAGAATTATATAATGTTAGACATCTGCCTTTCTCTTGTGCTCCAGATATGTGCAATCAGAGGTTCATGTTAGGCCTGCATGAAGTCATCATTTAAAGGATAAGCTTTTTTAACAAAAACGTGTATGATGTATATGCTATGTAAATGTCACTACATTTAGAAATGCTTAAATATTGAACAGCCCAGACAATGTTACAAATTTCTTCAATGGCATGCTATTAAAGTACAACAAATGAAATAAAAGCTTTTTGTGCATTAGGTAGGGATGATTGACTAAACGGGCTAATCTATTCCAATATTTAAATGTATTTTAAATGTAATTTAAAAGTGTTTAAATGTTACACATTTAAATGTGTTTTATAAATGGCATCATTCCTGTTATGTTGCAATACTATGTATGGCTTTTGATTTCAAATTTTCTCTGTAAAACTATGTA
Source organism: Dinomys branickii (assembly GCA_004027595.1). Taxonomy (NCBI): domain Eukaryota; kingdom Metazoa; phylum Chordata; class Mammalia; order Rodentia; family Dinomyidae; genus Dinomys; species Dinomys branickii. Next base: position 520 of record PVLD010023253.1, on the reverse strand, counting down.
ACTGTTGTCTGTTACTATTCTACAGAGATTCAACTACTAGAACATCCATAATTGGTAAGAAATAACAATTCTCTGGAAATATTTCCTATTTCCAGGTGCTTAATACTCAGATAAAATTTTAATAATTAAGTTCACTGCTTCCATTACAATGTAACATCATTAATGTTCTCTGCTGGATGTTTTAACAACTAAGGTTTGGAGACTAAAAATTTAGAGAGAGAAATTGGGCTAAGAGGATACCAATATTTTGGCCAAAGCCCTTCAAGGTCAAATAGCACCCAGGATATGAGAACCTCTGCTGCAACATCATAACTTGGTTGAGTCGGATCCGGGGAAGATGGCGACCGGGTGAGCAGCAAGGGAGCGAACCTCCTTAATAAACACCACCAGCTCGAGACAGACTTGGTGAGCGTGAATGCCGGAACCTCGGCTGGGAAGTTTAAACTGGGCGTATTTCTCTGAGATGCCGGGGGAGATGTGGTAGGGCGGACCAGGCTGCCGGGGCGAGACGTGGGAAAGT